>JAMWET010006036.1:0-35000 GCA_024036415.1 Prochilodus magdalenae
AAATTTCTGTTGGTGTTAGAGATAGACAGGTATCGATCCGGAGAAAGGAACAATGTTGCTGTGTTGCGGATAAAAAGGAAGGAAAATGATCGGGATGAAGGGGGGGAAAAACCAATGTTTAGTGTTTAGAGTGGTTAGAGTATAGAGGGATGATCAGATGATGGGAACAAATGTTAGTGTAGAGATGTAGGGATTATCGGGATGTGATGGAAACCCAACGTTGTGTACGACCTAGAGGGTATATGATGATGCGGGATGATAAGGAAACAATGTTGGTTGTAGTGCGGGGATTGAATAAGAATTAATGCGGATTTAAAGGGATTATCAGATGATGGAACAATGTTAGTGTTAGAGGGAGATTTAAAGAGATGATTCAGATGATGGGAAACAATGTGTTAGTGAGAGATAGAGGGATGACAGGATGATTGTTGGAAACACCCCAAATGTTTAGTTGTTTTTTGTAAGAGATATAGAGGGATGATCGATGAAAACACCACCCCCCCCAAGAAAGAAAAAAAGAAAAAGAAAACAACGTTGGTGTACGGAATCATAATAAATAAAAAAACAAAATAAATGGCATGATCGGGATGGCAAATAAGGAACAACACGTTGGATTTTGTACAGAAGATAAATGGAAAATTGATCGGATGTGACAGGCATTTTGGTTTGATTTTTTTAAGGAAGGAAACACAATGTCGGTGTTAACGGGATAGGGTTAGAGGGATTCTTCTCTGATCTCGGTCATTGAAGGAAACATGTTGTTGTAGAGAAGAATTAGAGGGATTATCGCCGACGATAAGGAACAAATGTTTTAGTGTTATGTTAGTCGGAATAATCAGGGGAACAAAAACACAAACAATGACTGTTGGGGTATACAGATAAATGGATGATGGATTTTTTATTTTTTGTCTTTTTTTTTTTGTTTGTTTTGTTTTTTTTGTTTTGATTTTTTGAAGAGGAACAATTGAGTAGGTGTAGAGGATTTAGGAGGGATGATGGGTGAAGGAACAATCGGCGGCGGGGTCATGTGACAGATAAAGGAATGATAAGGAAACAGTTGTTTAGTGTACACGATAGACTGTTAAGGGCGATGTGACAATCAGATGAAGGACACAATGTTGCGTGTACGGAATAAATGCATGATCGGATTTTTTTGTTGTTTTGATTTTGTTTTTTTTTTTTTGAACAGAGCTAAAAAGGGCACCCGAGCAGTACAGCAATGTTTTGGTTTACAGATAGATGGGGGTGGGGTCGCGAGAGAAGAAGAGCGGGATGATGAATCGGGAAATGAAGGAGCAATGTTGGTGTACAGATAGATAGATGGGACTTTGACTCTGCGATTATGATGAAGGAACAATGTTAGTGTACAGATAGAGGGATGATCGGATGAAGGAACAATGTTGGTGTACAGATAGAGGGATGATTGGATGAAGGAATAATGTTGGTGTACAGATAGAGGGATGATCGGATGAAGGAACAATGTTGGTGTACAGATAGAAGGATGATCAGATGAAGGAACAATGTTAGTGTACAGATCGGATGAAGGAACATGTTAATGTACAATAAGGATGAAGGAACAATGTTAGTGTACAGATAGAGAGATGACTCCGGATTAAGGAACAATGTTAGTGTACAATAGAGGATTTTAGAAGGATGGATCGGATGATAGAAGGCTTGATCGGAAGCGGGAACAATGTTGGTGTACAGATAGAGGGATGATCGGATGAAGGAACAATGTTGGTGTACAGATAGAGGGATGATCGGATGAAGGAACAATGTTGGTGTACAGATAGAGGGACGATCGGATGAAGGAACAATGTTAGAGTACAGACAGAGGGTTGATTGGATGAAGGAATATGTTAGTGTACAGATAGAGGGATGATCGGATAAAGGAACAATGTTGGTGTACGGATAAAAGCATGATCGGATGACAGAACAATGTTAGTGTACAGATAGAGGGATGATCAGATGAAGGAACAATGTTGGTGTACAGACAGAGGGATGATTGGATGAAGTAACAATGTTGGTGTACAGATAGAGGGATGATTGGATGAAGGAACAATGTTGGTGTACAGATAGAGGGACGATTGGATAAGGAGCAATGTTGGTGTACAGTTAAAGGGATGATCGGATGAAGGAACAATGTTAGTGTAGTGATAGAGGGATGATCGGATGAAGGAACAATGTTGGTGTACAGATAGAGGGATGATCGGATGAAGGAACAATGTTGGTGTACAGATAGAGGGATGATCGGATGAAGGAACAATGTTAGAGTACAGACAGAGGGTTGATTGGATGAAGGAATATGTTAGTGTACAGATAGAGGGATGATCGGATAAAGGAACAATGTTGGTGTACGGATAAAAGCATGATCGGATGACAGAACAATGTTAGTGTACAGATAGAGGGATGATCAGATGAAGGAACAATGTTGGTGTACAGACAGAGGGATGATTGGATGAAGTAACAATGTTGGTGTACAGATAGAGGGATGATCGGATGAAGGAACAATGTTGGTGTACAGATAGAGGGATGATCGGATAAGGAACAATGTTGGTGTACAGATAGAGGGATGATCGGATGAAGGAACAATGTTAGTGTACAGATAGAGGGATGATCGGATAAGGAACAATGTTGGTGTACAGATAGAGGGATGATCGGATGAAGGAACAATGTTGGTGTACAGATAGAGGGATGATCGGATGAAGGAACAATGTTAGAGTAGTGATAGAGGGATGATCGGATGAAGGAACAATGTTAGTGTACAGATAGAGGGATGATCGGATGAAGGAACAATGTTAGTGTACAGATAGAGGGATGAAGGAACAATGTTAGTGTACAGATAGAGGGATGAAGGAACAATGTTAGTGTACAGATAGAGGGATGATCGGATAAGGAACAATGTTGGTGTACAGATAGAGGGATGATCGGATAATGTACAGATAGAGGGATGATCGGATAAAGGGACAATGTTAGTGTAGAGATAGAGGGATGATCGGATAAAGGGATGAAGGCTCAATGTACAGTGTAGCGAAGATAGATGAACATTGTTAGGAAGGAACAATGTTAGTGTAGAGATAGAGGGATGATCGGATGAAGGAACAATGTTAGTGTACAGATAGAGGGATTATCGGATAAGGAACAATGTTGGTGTACAGATAAAGGAATGATCGGATGAAGGAACAATGTTAGTGTACAGATAGAGGGATGAAGGAACAATGTTAGTGTAAGTTTACACGATAGAGGGATGGATCAATGGTTAGCGGGCCCCTGCCGAGTAAGTTTTTATTCAATGTAGTGTAGCAGATGAAGATTGATCGGTAAGGACGACAACAATGTTGGTGTACAGATAGAGGGATATTCGGATAATGTACAGATAGAGGGATGATCGGATGAAGGAACAATGTTAGTGTACAGATAGAAGGATGATCGGATAAGGAACAATGTTAGTGTAGAGATAGAGGGATGATCGGATGAAGGAACAATGTTGGTGTACAGATAGAGGGATGATCGGATGGAGGAATCGCTCGACTGCACAATAAGCGAAGCTAGAAACCCGGGTTTGCCTGATTTACCGCCGTCACATGACGCATGTCTGATGTAATTTGTGGGGACCTGGTAAATGTAACGCGTATGAGCGTACACTTCATCACTGTGCTTTTATTCCAGCATGCAGACACTCTGTCCTCCATGCGTCTGGAGCTGCAGCGGGCCCATGCCGAGGAGATTCGCCGCCTCCATCAAGAGGTGGAGAAAGAACGAGGGAACGACAAGCAGGAGCTGGAGGAAGAGAAGAAGCGACTGCAGCAAAGGATGGACGAGGAGAAAGTTCGTCTGAAAGAGCAGCTGCGGAAAGCGCTGGAAGAAGTGATCCGCAAACACGCTAGCGAGCTGCGACAAACCAACGCCGCGCTGGACGAGGAGAGGAAGAAAGGCCAGCAGGTACGATGAGCTGCGGTGGTCCTGGCATGGCGGTGGGTCGATTAGACCAGGAACATATTCAGTGCCAAGGATGCAATAGTAGCCAACTAGCAATACCCTAGCAACCACCTGAAATACCGGATAACAATACCCTATCTAGTGAAATACCATAGCTGCCACCTAGCAACACCTTAGCAACCATCTGGGATGCCATAGTAGCTAACAAGCAACACCCTAACACCATCACACGCCCGACGGTTAACAATCACATGCCCGACGGGTCACCGTCACACGCCCGACGGGTCACAATCACACGCCCGACGGGTCACATTCACACGCCCAATGGGTCACAGTCACACACCCAACGGGTCACAATCACACGCCCGACAGGTCACAATCACACACCCGACAGGTCACAATCACACGCCCGACGGGTCACCATCACAAGCCCGACGAGTCACCATCACACGCCCGACGGGTAACAGTCACACGGCCTACGGTTAACAATCACACGCCCGACGGGTCACCATCACGCGCCCGACAGGTAACCATCACACGCCCGACAGGTAACCATCACACGCCCGACAGGTAACCATCACACACCCGACAGGTAACCATCACACGCCCGACAGGTAACCATCACACGCCCGACAGGTAACCATCACACGCCCGACAGGTTACCATCACACGCCCGACAGGTAACCATCACACGCCCGACAGGTAACCATCACATGCCCGACAGGTCACAATCACACGCCCGACAGGTCACCATCACACGCCCGACAGGTCACAATCACACACCCGAGACGGTAACCTCACAACACCCGACAGTAACCATCTACACCCGACAGCTACCCATCACCACGACAGTAAGGTCAGAACCCGACAGGTATCACACACCCGAGTAATTTACCATCACACGCCCGTCAGGTTAGACCATCACACACCCGATCCGGTAACGCATCACGCCCGACAGATTATCACACAGTGCGCCCGACAGGTAACATGCCACACAGAACATCGTCTTCACACGCCCCCGACAGGTAACATCAAACGCCCGACAGTGAACCATCACACGCCGACAGGTTACCATCAGGAGGAAGGCGGCCCGACAGGTTACCATCACACGCCCCGGGTGGGAATCACACACTGCCCGACAGGTCACCATCACACGCCCGACAGGTAACCATCACACGCCCGACAGGTAACCATCACACGCCCGACAGGTTACCATCACACGCCCGACGGGTCACCATCACACACCCGACGGGTCACCATCACACGCCCGACAGGTAACCATCACACGCCCGACAGGTAACCATCACACGCCCGACAGGTAACCATCACACGCCCGACGGGTCACAACACACGGGTACCAGTCACACGCACACAAAAACACCACAGGTAACCATCACACACCCGACAGTTAACCATCACCCACGTCAGGTAAACATCACACGCCCGACAGGTAACCATCACACACCCGACAGGTTACCAACTAACGGGGTAACCCTTACACTAACTGCTGATTCTCCATCACAACGCCCGCTGGGTTAACCATGTCGCCCTCAGGTCCACAATCAGCTGGAAGCCTAGTCCTGTGCAGAGAGGCTCCAGCTTGAAGAGAGAGAAGGAGACGCTGAGGAGGAGAGACGGAGCCTGGAGACAGAGAGGGAGGAGCTACACAAGCAGCTACAGCTCTCCAGTACAGAGGTGAGAACAGGCACATAGGTACAACCAACAGTAAGCTCGGTCATGGTCATCAGACAACAACACTCATCCGGTAATCTCAGCGGGATTATCCCCAGCAGTGCCGGAGACACGACCAGAACATCGTCTTCTTGCTCTTTCTGCAGATCAGTAAACTGGAGGCTGTGATCCAGGCGCTGGAGAAGGAGAAGGAGGAGGCGAGGAGGAGGGAGCAGGAGAGGGAGCGAGAGTGGGAAAGAGAACGAGAACGAGAGAGAGAGAAGGAGGAGGAGATCAGCCAGCAGCCGCCGTGCGGACCGGAGTGTGAGCGGACGAGGGAGGAGCTGGAGCACACGCAAGACAGGGTGCAACGAGTACAGGTACGCAGACCAGCACTGCCATCACCGACACCGCATTCGCGCCGGCGCCGGCAACAGGGTGTCAGTATCCTGCACAGGGGCACCGATACCTATCTGGCACGCACACGTGCACCGGTGGCTGGACCTGACGGCATGCTGGCAGCCGGGGACGGCAAGCTGCGGCAAACATGCTCATGGCTAAGTGGGATAGCATGCTAACGGGGGCCGCTTATGCTAACGGGATGCTTCTCCCACCTAACGGTACATTACTGTCTCCCTCAGGAGGAGCTGGAAAGACTACAGGCAGAGACCTCCACTCTGAGGAGAGAGAAGGAGACGCTCCAGCAGTCGAACCACAGCACGGAGGAGAGGCTCAGGTGTGTGCTTCCACTGGGGCATCTTTGCTCATCCACATCCTCGCTGGCAGTTTGGAGCCTCGGGGCGTTCCCGGCCACACACCGCCTCCTGATCAGCCCCAAGTGCCCAGCTCACCCACTCCGCCTAGCACCAAGCTCGTTACTCGCCCGCTCCACACACAGGGAGCACTCTGAATTGTCCTGCTCCAGTCTGGCTCGAGAAGGTGGAGCTACCAGCGTGTTCTGCCGGACTCTCAGGAGGAGACTGAAAGTGGGAGGTGTGGGGCTGAAACCAGAACAGAGTGGGCGAGATTAGTGAGCTGATCAGGAGGCGGGGCTTAAAGCCAGATTATTTCAGAGGGTGAATACAGATGTACAGTGTGATACCGTGTTCAGAGAAAATTGGAGTCATCAACACCGAAAATACTAGGGCTTTGGTTGTACTGGGAGAGGTTCTGGTTGTACTGGGAGGGCTTTTGGCTGTACTGGGAGAGGTTCTGGTTGTACTGGGAGGGCTTTTGGCTGTACTGGGAGAGGTTCTGGTTGTACTGGGAGGGCTTTTGACTGTACTGGGAGAGGTTCTGGGTGTAGAGAGTTTTTGGATGTACTGGGGGGGCTTTTGATTGTAGCTTTTGAAGGGTTTGGTTGTACTGGGAGGAGCTTTGGTTGTAGTGGAAGGGGGTTGGGTTGTACTGGGAGGTGTTGTTGCACTGGGAAGGGTTTTGGTTGTATTGGGAGGGGTTTTGGTTATACCGGGAGGGGTTTTACTTGTTTTGGAAGAGGTTTGGTTGCATTGGGAAAGGTTTGGTTGTACTGGGAGGGGTTAGGGTTGTACTGGGAGGGGTTTTGGTTGCACTGGGAGGGGTTAGGGTTGTACTGGGAGGGGTTAGGGTTGTACTGGGAGGGGTTTCGGTTGTAACGGGAGGGGTTAGAGTTGCACTGCGAGGGGTTTTGGTTGTACCGGGAGGGGTTTTGGTTATACCGGGAGGGGTTTTACTTGTTTTGGAAGAGGTTTGGTTGCACTGGGAAAGGTTTGGTTGGACTGGGAGGGGTTTTGGTTGCACTGGGAGGGGTTTGGGTTGTACTGGGAGGGGTTTTGGTTGTACTGGGAGGGGTTTGGGTTGTACTGGGAGGGGTTTTGGTTGCACTGGGAGGGGTTAGGGTTGTGTTGGGAGGGGTTTTGGTTGTACTGGGAGGGGTTAGGGTTGTAACGGGAGGGGTTAGGGTTGTAACGGGAGGGGTTAGGGTTGTACTGGGAGGGGTTTGGTTGTACTGGGAGGGGTTAGGGTTGTACTGGGAAAGGTTTTGGTTGTAACGGGAGGGGTTTGGTTGTACCGGGAGGGGTTTTGTTGTATTGGGAGGGGTTTTGGTTGTAACGGTAGGGGTTTTGGTTGTATTGGGAGGGGTTTTGGTTGTATTGGGAGGGGTTTTGGTTGTACTGGGAGGGGTTTTGGTTGTACCGGTAGGGGTTTTGGTTGCATTTGGAGGGGTTCGTACTTGTTTTGGAAGAGGTTTGGTTGCACTGGGAAAGGTTTGGTTGTACCGGGAGGGGTTAGGGTTGTACTGGGAGGGGTTTTGTTGTATTGGGAGGGGTTTTGGTTGTACTGGGAGGGGTTCGTACTTGTTTTAGAAGAGGTTTGGTTGTAACGGGAGGGGTTTTGGTTGTAACAGGAGGGGTTCTGAATGCCTAATGCAGATACTGACTGTCTGTCTGTCCATCCAGGCTGCAGTTTGAGAAGCACTTCTCGGATCATGTGGCAGATCTACAGAAGGAGAGAGAGAAGGAGACCAGAGACATTACCCACCACTGGCAACGAAGAGTTCAGGAACTACAGACACAGGTAACACACACACACACGCACACTTACACACTTACGCACACACGCACACACGCACACATGCACACATGCACACATGCACACACGCACACATGCACACACGCACACAGACAGACAGACAGACAGAGTGTTAGTGGTTTGCTGTAAGCCTTTTGCCGCACCTCTAGCTGGAGGAGAAGAGAGCGCTCTCTGAGAAGAACAAGGAGGACCGAGAGAGGGAGCACTGCTATGGTAACGGGGAGATGGAAAGGATGAAGCTGGAGATCCAGAAAACCAGGGAGATGAACAGTTCGCTCAGAGCACAGCTTCACTCCACCATCCAGGAGAAAGAGAGGATGATGAAGAAGCAGCAGTTACAGGTAACCAGACAGGTGCACACAGACCGCGCTGGAGCCCACCCAGCCACCCGCGATAGCGGAACTCCCCGTCGACTGATCTCCCCATGCTGTGTGCGCGCATGCTGCAGGTCGTACAGGAGGAGGACGAGGAGGAGGAGACGGTGAGGGAGGATAAAGGAAGGGGCGAGGAGAGAGACGAGTGTGGCTGGCGTCAGCGTGAGGAGGAGCTGTTACGGGGAGAGAGACTCAGTCACCAGCGGGCTCTGCAGGCTGTGGAGTCACGTGCCAGCGAAGAGCTGCAGGCGGAGAAGCAGCGGCTCCACACGCAGCACAAACTCCAGCTGGGTAACCATAACGACACACTCGCCGACACAAGCAACACCGACCCGCAGCGGCAGCTAACTTCAGACACCGGCATATGCCATTCACTAGACCCGGGCTGTGTCCGGGACGGGTCTGCGGAACGTACCTAGACCAAACAGCACACACTAGGCACCCGGCACACGCCAGGTCCACCGCACTGCCATCAGGCAGGGGGTACCGCAGCATCCAGGCCAGAACCAGCCGGCTAATGGACACTTTCCACCCACAGGCTATCAGGTTCCTGAACAAGCTGCGAGCCTACCACCAACACACCCCCAACACTTCCCCCAACATTCCCAACACCACTAACAACTCCCCCAACCTCCCCAACACCACTAACACCTCCCCCAACATCCCCAACACCACTAACACCTCCAACACCTCCCCAACACCACCACCTCCCCCAACACCACTATCACCAACACCTCCCCCACCAACAACAACACTAACACCTCCAACACTCCCAACACCACAATACCTCCATCACCCCAACACCAACACCACTAAAATCTCCAACCTCCCCAACACCACTAACACCTCCCCCAACATCCCCAACACCACTAACACCTCCCCAACACCCCCAACACCTCCACCACCAACAACACCATTAACACCTCCAACACTCCCAACACCACAATACCTCCATCACCCCCAACACCACTAACATCTCCAACACTCCCAACACCAACAACACACTTCCAACACCTTCCCCAACACCACTATCACCAACACCTCCCCCACACCCAACACCCCAACACTACCACCAACACCTCCAACAACAACACACCCCCAACAACACCCTGAACACCAACGCCAACACCTCCAACACCACCAACAACAATACCCTCAACACACCCCAACACTTCCCCCAACATTCCCAACACCACTAACAACTCCCCCAACCTCCCCAACACCACTAACACCTCCCCCAACATCCCCGAACACCACTAACAACTCCCCCAACACCACCAGCACCTCCCCCAACAACAACACACCCCCAACAACACCTTGAACACCAACACCTCCCCTAACACCTCCAACACCACCAACAACAACACCCTCAACACCACCACCAACACCTCCCCCAGCATCCCCAACACCACTAACACCTCCGCCAACATCCCCAACACCACTAACACCTCCAACACCTCCCCAACACCACCAACACACCCCCAACACCAACACCCCCCAACACTTCCCCCAACATCCCCAACACCACTAACACCTCCCCCAACCTCCCCAACACCACTAACACCTCCCCCAACATCCCCAACACCACTAACACCTCCCCAACACCACCAACACCATTATACACCTCCAACACTCCCAACACCACAATACCTCCATCACCCCCAACACCACTAACATCTCCAACACTCCCAACACCTCCCCAACACCACCCACACGTCCCCAACACCAACAACACACTTCCAACACCCCCACCAACACCCCCAACACTTTCCCCAACACCACTATCACCAACACCTCCCCCACACCCAACACCCCAACACTACCACCAACACCTCCAACACCAACACCCCCAGCAACACCACTATCACCAACACCACCCCCACCAACACCACCAATATCTCCAACACCACCACCACCCCCCAACATCCCCAACACCACTAACACCTCCAACACCTCCCCAACACCACTATCACCAACACCCCCACACACCACCTATACGTCCAACACCAACACCACCACCAACACCCCCAACACCACTACCAACACCACCAACACTTCCAACACCACCACCACCAACACCCCCAACACCACTACGAACACACCCAACACCACCAACACTTCCCCCAACAACACCACCACCAACACCTCCAACACCACCACCAACACACCCAGCACCACCGACAACACCCCCCCAACACCACCGACAACACCTCCCCCAACACCCGTAACACCACCAACACCACCGACAACACCCCTAACACCACCAACACACCCCCAACAACAACACCACACCCAACACCAACACACCTCCCAACAACACCAACACACCCAACAAAACCCCCAACACCACCGCACTCTGACACTTTATATCATTAATATATAATATTACTGCTATGGAGGATATCACTGAGTCACCTTAAGGAACATATCGTCACCGTCCAAAGAAAAACCCTCATTTCATTCTAATGTAAGTGAATGGAACCAGACTTCTACTGTTGGTCCTTTAATCACAAACTTTTTACCCAATGTAAATATCAGCTCAGCCAATCAAACGATGCGTAACAGTAAAAATGGAGATACATGTTTTTCTTTTGGACAGAGATGATCTTATATTATATATACCAAAAATAATATATATTGTGCATATGGCCGTCTGTTATATAACAGGCCCTGGCTGTGTTTGTATACCCGCGTGTGTACGTGTGCTTAGAGAAGCAGAAAGCAGAGCTGACTCAGCAGCACACCGAGTGGGTGAGGCAGGTGACTCAGAGACACATGCAGCAGATCGAGGACCTGCAGACTGAACTCCAGACCCACACACAGATGATGGCCCTGCAACAGGTACACATACTGACACACGCGCACACACACACACACACACACACACACACACACTCTCACTCACACACACACTTACACTGACACACGTACACACACACTGACACTGACACACTCGCGCACACACGCACACACACACTTACACTGACACACACTCTCACACACACACACACACACACTTACACTGACACACACGCGCACACACACTCACATGCACACACGTACACACACACACTGACACACGCGCGCACACACACACACACTTACACTGACACACGTACACACACACACACACTTACACTGACACGTACACACACACACACACACTGACTTACACACACACACTGACACACATACACACAGTCTCACACACACACACACACACACACACACACACACACACACACTGACAGTCTCACACACACACACACACACACACTGACAGTCTCACACACACACACACACACACTGACAGTCTCACACACACACTGTAACACGTACACACACACACAGTCTCACACACACTTACACTGACACACTCTCACACACACGCACACACACTCACACTGACACACGTACACACACACACACACACTTACACTGACACACTCTCTCACACACACTTACACTGACACACGTACACACAGTCTCATACACACACACACTTACACTGACACACGCGCGCACACACACACACAGTCTCACACACTTACACTGACACACTCTCTCACACACACGCACACACACTCACTTACACTGACACACGTAGACATGTACACACACAGTCTCACACACTCACACTGACACACTCTCTCACACACACACGCACACACTTACACTGACACACGTAGACACGTACACACACACACACACACACACACACTGACAGTCTCACACACACACACACACACACTTACACTGTAACACGTACACACACACACAGTCTCACACACACACACACACACTTACACTGTAACACGTACACACACACACAGTCTCACACACACTTACACTGACACACTCTCTCACACGCACACACACTCACTTACACTGACACACGTACACACACACACACACACTTACACTGACACACTCTCTCTAACACACACTTACACTGACACACGTACACACAGTCTCACACTCACACACACACTTACACTGACACACGCGCACACACACACAGTCTCACACACTTACACTGACACACTCTCTCACACACACGCACACACACACACACTTACACTGACACACGTAGACACGTACACACACACACAGTCACACACTTACACTGACACACTCTCTCACGCACACATGCACACACACACACACTTACACTGACACACGTAGACACGTACACACACACACACACACTCTCACACACTTACACTGACACACTCTCTCACACACACACTCACACTGACACACATACACACACACTCTCTCTCACACACTTACACTCACACTGACACGCACACGCACACACATACACACAGACACAGAGACACACACACACACTCATACTCACGCATGCAAACGCACACACACACGGCCTGTACCCACACACAGTCAACCCTCACATAGCGTAGCGTGAACTAAGCCACTCCCCCTCCTTTACCAGGACCTGAAGCAGCAGAACCGGGTGCAGTCTCTGGAGAGGCAGCTGGACGAGAGGAGCAGCGAGGTGCAGGAACTGAAGAGAGAGAACGAGGAGCTGCGAGAGCGGATGAAAGCTCTGAAGGAGAGAGAGGCCAGCACCAACCCCAACAACAGGTCGGCCCCCTCAGGCTACAGGCTTCCAGGACACGACCACTGACCAGCTTTAGCTTACAGGGAGTAACGCGGTCCGGTCGCACGAGTCGCTGGGATCATAGCACTAGTTCAGCCCGAGTGACTGGGTGGCTGGGTGGGTGGGTAGGTGGGTCATGGGTGGTCAGGTGGGTTGCTGGGTGACTCTAGTCTGTGTATTGGTTCCAGGTGTATAAACACCCAGCAGTGCACCCGAATGTACTTCCTGCCTGAAGAGACTTACCTCGCCCAAAAGCTGATAGGTGTGTAGGTGGTTGGGTAGGTGTGTGGGTAGGTAGGGCGGTAGGTAAGTAGATGAGTGGAAAGGTAGGTGGGTGAGGTTGGTAGGTGAGTGGGGAGGCAGTTAGGTAGGTAGGGGAGTGGGTTGGTAGGTTGGTAGGCAGGTAGATAGGCAAGCAGGTGGGTAGGTAGATGCAAGTAGGGTGGTAAGTAGGTACGTGACTGGATTGGTAAGTGGGCAGGGAGATACATAGGTAGGTGAGTGGGTAGGTAGGTGGGCAGGTAAGTAAGTAGGGGGGCAGGTAAGTAGCTAAGTGGATAGGTAGGTGTGTGGGTAGGTAGGGCGGTAGGTATGAGTAGATGAGTGGAAAGGTATGTCGGTAGGTGGATAGGTGGGTAGGTGATAAGGTGAGTGGGTAGGTAGGTGGGGCAGGTGAGTGAGTGGGTAGGTAAGTGGGGTAGGTGAGTGGGTAGGTAGGTAAGTGGGGCAGGTGAGTGAGTAGGTAGGTAAGTGGGGCAGGTGAGTGAGTAGGTAGGTAAGTGGGGCAGGTGAGTGAGTAGGTAGGTAAGTGGGGTAGGTACGTGGGTAGGTAGGTGGTCGGGTAAGTAGCTAAGTGGATAGGTAGGTAAGGGGTAGGTAGGGAGGTAGGTAAGTAGATGAGTGGACAGGTAGGTCGGGATGTAGGTAGGTAGATAGGTGGGTAGGTGAGAAGGTGAGTGGGTAGGTAAGTGGGGTAGGTGAGTGGGTAGGTAGGTGGTCGGGTAAGTAGCTAAGTGGATAGGTAGGTGAGTGGGTAGGTAGGGCGGTAGGTAAGTAGATGAGTGGACAGGTATGTCAGTATGTAGGTAGGTAGGTGAGAAGGTGAGTGGGTAGGGAGGTAGATAGGTAGGTGAGTGGGTAAGTAGGTGGGCAGGTAAGTACGTAGGGGGGCAGGTAAGTAGCTAAGTGGACAGGTAGGTCCGTATGTAGGTAGGTAGATAGGTGGGTAGGTGAGAAGGTGACTGGTTAGGTAGGTGGTTTAGGTTGGTAGGCGAGTGGGCAGGCAGGTAGGTCACTAGGTAGGTAGGGGTTTGGGTTGATTGGTTGGTGGGTAGGTGGTAAGTGGGTAGGTGACTGGATTGGTAAGTAGGTAGGGAGATACATAGGTGAGTGGGTAGGTAGGTGGGCAGGTAAGTAAGTAGGGGGGGGCAGGTAAGTCGCTAAGTGGATAGGTAGGTGGGCAGGTGAGTGAGTTGTGGGGTAGGTAAGTAGCTAAGTGGATAGGTAGGTAAGGGGGTAGGTAGGGCGGTAGGTAAGTAGATGAGTGGACAGGTAGGTCGGTATGTAGGTAGGTAGATAGGTGGGTAGGTGAGAGGGTGAGTGGGTAGGTAGGTGAGTGCGTAGGTAGGTGGTCGGGTAAGTAGGTAAGGGGGTAGGTAAGTAGATGAGTGGACAGGTAGGTCTGTATGGTGGTAGGTAGATAGGTGGGTAGGTGAGAAGGTGAGTGGGTAGGTAGGTAGATAGACAGGTAAACATATAGATGAGTGGTTAGGTGGGGAGCCAAGTGCATAGGTAGGTAGGTGGGTAGGTAGGTAAGGGGGTAGGTAGGGCGGTAGGAAAGTAGATGAGTGGACAGGTAGGTTGGTATGTAGGTGGGTAGATAGGTGGGTAGGTGAGAAGGTGAGTGGGTAGGTAGGTAAGTGGGTAGGTAGGTGGTCGGGTAAGTAGCTAAGTGGATAGGTAGGTAAGGGGGTAGGTAGGGAGGTAGGTAAGAAGATGAGTGGACAGGTAGGTCTGTATGTAGGTAGGTAGATAGGTGGGTAGGTGAGAAGGTGAGTGGGTAGGTAGGTAGACAGGTAAATATATTGATGAGTGGTTATGTGGGGAGCCAAGTGGATAGGTAGGTAGGTGGGTAGGTAGGACGGTAGGTGAGTGAGTTGTGGGGTAGGTAAGTAGCTAAGTGGATAGGTAGGTGAGTGGGATAGGTAGGTAGATGGGTAGGTAAGTGGGTAGGTGAGTGGGGTACGTGAGTAGGGTAGGTGAGTGGGATGGGTAGGTGAGTGGGGTAGTTGAGTGGGATAGGTTGGTAGATCGGTACGTGAGTGGGGTAGGTGAGTGGGATGGGTAGGTGAGTGGGGTAGTTGAGTGGGATAGGTTGGTAGATCGGTACGTGAGTGGGGTAGGTGAGTGGGATGGGTAGGTAGGTGGGTAGGTGAGTGGGGTAGGTAGGTAGGTGAGAGGAGTATGTAGGTAGAGTAGGCCTGAGATAGACAGATAGACAGATCTTTTTAAATCTCAGAATGATTGAACACGTGTCCCGTGTGTCCTGAACGTGTCTTGATATCCTATGTGTGTCTCTCTTTGCGGACGTCCTCCAGTTGCTGGAAGGAGAGAAAAGACGAGTGCAGAAGGAGGAACGCCACGGAGGAGAGCAACGAAGGCTCGCAGGGAGAGATGGAGACCATGAAGAAAGAGCACCGAATGGAGATCCAGACCATAATGTCGGACTTCAGCTCCGCCCAGACGCAACTACAGGCCCGCATCGTCGCCTTGGAAACAGAGTACCTACCCTACCATCCGCATTGCATCATTAATAATGCGCGGCCCGCGTGCGGTACACATCTCGCTGCATGTCTAACGCTTGGTGTGTGCGTGTAGGTTGAGGGAGAGGGAGGAGAAGGGCAAGAGGAGAGTGGAGGACCTGCACACCATTGCTAAACTGCAGGACAAGGTCAGCGAGAGAGACCAGCTCATCAAGAGGCTCGTGGTCAGTGTGAGAAACCAGACGTGAGGCTTCTGTCCATGCACTAACCGCACACTCGTACCAACCAAAGGTCTGCTTTGTGTTTTGGATCCACCAGGAAGACCTGCATCAGCTATCCCAGCATCCCCCTTTCGGCAGAGACGGAACGGTGAAGCCCCCCGACTCCAGAACACGACCGGGAAACCTCACGCCCACTATGAAGGTCACTCACATGCACCTGTTCAAATAAACACTGAGAGAGAACAGGTTCCCTTAGCTAGAACCAAGCTCTGCCCATCAGGTCCACTACTGAGTTACTGTACACCAACACACTACTTACAGCACACTAACGCATTACACTTACTGAGTTACTGTACACCAACACGCTACTTACAGTACACTAACACATTACACTTACTGAGCTACTGTACACCAACACACTACTTACAGCACACTAACACATTACACTTACTGAGTTACTGTACACCAACACACTACTTACAGCACACTAACGCATTACACTTACTGAGTTACTGTACACCGACACGCTACTTACAGCACACTAACACATTACACTTACTGAGTTACTGTACACCGACACGCTACTTACAGCACACTAACGCATTACACTTACTGAGTTACTGTACACCGACACGCTACTTACAGTACACTAACGCATTACACTTACTGAGTTACTGTACACCGACACGCTACTTACAGCACACTAACACATTACACTTACTGAGTTACTGTACACCAACACACTACTTACAGCACACTAACGCATTACACTTACTGAGTTACTGTACACCGACACGCTACTTACAGTACACTAACGCATTACACTTACTGAGTTACTGTACACCGACACGCTACTTACAGCACACTAACGCATTACACTTACTGAGTTACCGTACACCAACACACTACTTACAGCACACTAACGCATTACACTTACTGAGTTACCGTACACCAACACGCTACTTACAGTACACTAACGCATTACACTTACTGAGTTACTGTACACCGACACGCTACTTACAGTACACTAACGCATTACACTTACTGAGTTACTGTACACCGACACGCTACTTACAGCACACTAACACATTACACTTACTGAGTTACTGTACACCAACACACTACTTACAGCACACTAACACATTACACTTACTGAGTTACTGTACACCGACACACTACTTACAGCACACTAACACATTACACTTACTGAGTTACTGTACACCGACACACTACTTACAGCACACTAACACATTACACTTACTGAGTTACTGTACACCGACACACTACTTACAGCACACTAACACATTACACTTACTGAGTTACTGTACACCAACACACTACTTACAGCACACTAACGCATTACACTTACTGAGTTACCGTACACCAACACACTACTTACAGCACACTAACACATTACACTTACTGAGTTACCGTACACCAACACACTACTTACAGCACACTAACACATTACACTTACTGAGTTACCGTACACCAACACACTACTTACAGCACACTAACACATTACACTTACTGAGTTACCGTACACCAACACACTACTTACAGCACACTAACACATTACACTTACTGAGTTACCGTACACCAACACACTACTTACAGCACACTAACACATTACACTTACTGAGTTACCGTACACCAACACACTACTTACAGCACACTAACACATTACACTTACTGAGTTACCGTACACCAACACGCTACTTACAGCACACTAACACATTACACTTACTGAGTTACCGTACACCAACACGCTACTTACAGCACACTAACGCATTACACTTACTGAGTTACCGTACACCAACACGCTACTTACAGCACACTAACGCATTACACTTACTGAGTTAGCGTACACCGACACGCTACTTACAGCACACTAACGCATCACACTTACTGAGTTACTGTACACCGACACGCTACTTACAGCACACTAACACATTACACTTACTGAGTTACCGTACACCAACACGCTACTTACAGCACACTAACACATTACACTTACTGAGTTACCGTACACCAACACGCTACTTACAGCACACTAACACATTACACTTACTGAGTTACCGTACACCAACACGCTACTTACAGCACACTAACGCATTACACTTACTGAGTTACCGTACACCAACACGCTACTTACAGCACACTAACGCATTACACTTACTGAGTTACCGTACACCAACACACTACTTACAGCACACTAACGCATTACACTTACTGAGTTACCGTACACCAACACACTACTTACAGCACACTAACACATTACACTTACTGAGTTACCGTACACCAACACACTACTTACAGCACACTAACACATTACACTTACTGAGTTACCGTACACCAACACACTACTTACAGCACACTAACACATTACACTTACTGAGTTACCGTACACCAACACACTACTTACAGCACACTAACACATTACACTTACTGAGTTACCGTACACCAACACGCTACTTACAGCACACTAACGCATTACACTTACTGAGTTACCGTACACTAACACGCTACTTACAGCACACTAACGCATTACACTTACTGAGTTACCGTACACTAACACGCTACTTACAGCACACTAACGCATTACACTTACTGAGTTACCGTACACCGACACGCTACTTACAGCACACTAACGCATTACACTTACTGAGTTACCGTACACCAACACGCTACTTACAGCACACTAACGCATTACACTTACTGAGTTACCGTACACCAACACGCTACTTACAGCACACTAACGCATTACACTTACTGAGTTACCGTACACTAACACGCTACTTACAGCACACTAACGCATTACACTTACTGAGTTACCGTACACCAACACACTACTTACAGCACACTAACGCATTACACTTACTGAGTTACTGTACACCAACACACTACTTACAGCACACTAACGCATTACACTTACTGAGTTACTGTACACCGACACGCTACTTACAGTACACTAACACACTACACTGAGTTACTGTACACCAACACACTACTTACAGCACACTAACACATTACACTTACTGAGTTAGTGTACACCAACACTCTACTTACAGTACACTAACACATTACACTTACTGAGTTAGTGTACACCAACACGCTACTTACAGTACACAAACACATTACACTTACTGAGTTACTGTACACCAACACGCTACTTACAGCACACTAACACATTACACTTACTGAGTTACTGTACACTAACACACTACTTACAGCACACTAACACATTACACTTACTGAGTTACTGTACACCAACACACTACTTACAGCACACTAACGCATTACACTTACTGAGTTACTGTACACCAACACACTACTTACAGCACACTAACACATTACACTTACTGAGTTACTGTACACCAACACACTACTTACAGTACACTAACACATTACACTTACTGAGTTACTGTACACCAACACGCTACTTACAGCACACTAACGCATTACACTTACTGAGTTACTGTACACCAACACGCTACTTACAGCACACTAACACATTACACTTACTGAGTTACTGTACACCAACACTACTTACAGCACACTAACACATTACACTTACTGAGTTACCGTACACCAACACGCTACTTGCAGTACACTAACACATTACACTTACTGAGTTACTGTACACCAACACACTAACACATTACACTTACTGAGTTACTGTACACCAACACACTAACACATTACACTTACTGAGTTACTGTGCACTAACACACTACTTACAGCACACTAACACACTATACCTACTGAGTTACTGAACACCGACACGCTACTTATAGCACGCTGTTGGTTATTACTGATAACTGAGGGGGTTAATCTGCTAATCCTGCTTCCAGAAGATGGCTGAAGACGTACCACCGCGTGTGACCAGCGTACCAAATCTCAGCTCACTGGAGGGAGGCTCCCCCAAGGCCACACGGTCCCCCAGCATGGAGCAGCAGGGCTCCCGCGGGTTACCCAGTTCAGAGCAGGGCAATCGGGGGATCCTGCTGTCAAGGACCCACACTCCGACTTCCCCTCATACTGAAGCCCGGGCCGCTTCAAGACATACGCACTCGCCCCTTCAAGACATCCAACACCAGCTACACCTCAACTACAGCCACCACATCAGGTATTCCTACACCTTCACTCAGAAACTGAACATCAGCCAGCACGAGGAAACCCTTAACACGCACGGCTCCATCACCATCTCAACTACAGCCAGCGCAACAACACGTCCACCAACACGCACAGTCCCATCACCATCAGAGGCTCTCAGAGCTCTTACACATCCATAACCTGCTTGGCCCATAGAGGGGCGACTGTTGAGAGTGTCAGGGGCCCAAGCACTTATCTGGAGGTGGCTGCTCTAAAGCAAAGCCCAGTCATTTATATTGAACTCCCCAAAGCTAAAGCTAGTGCTAAAGGTCAAGTGGTCAAGCTAGCAAGCTGGTACCTTATACCGTTCATACAGCAATGCGGACCCCCGTTTCCAACAGCCCTAGATCTAGTTCTGGGTCAATTTCTTGAAGAAGCTTTGGGAAGGTCGCTGGATTGTTCCTAGGTTAAGACGTTCGTAACAAGTGCTCACTAGTACCCTCTACGTATCTCGGAGAATCCAGTCCCTCCTGAACTCCGGTACCTACCTCAAACTGAGGGATGAAATAACTGGCCGTGCCTGAAGCTCCTCACGTTCCCTTACCCCCTTCAGTCGTACGGCCTTCCTGCACACTGTTCAAATTGGGGAACCGCTGGGTAGCAAACTGTAGGCTGCCCCATGTGGGCATCCGTGTGTAGTAGGGCTGGAGGGTAGGGTCACCAACCTACTCCCAAACTGCTGCCAGGGTACCATGGATAGGGTGGCCTACCATACCGTTGTTGACTGCCCTCTAGTGTGCGTGGGTTAAACAAGGAGGTCAAGGACGAACTGGTCAGCGGTTCTGATTGCTTTGCAGTTTTGCATAACAGTGTAACGTTAACGCCTTGTGTTTGTCTGTTGTTCAGGACTCCGTCTGAACAGAGGGTGATTGAAACAGGACTGGACGCTCAAGACCCCCAGAGACAAGAGTGGTTCACCAAATACTTCTCCTTTTGAACGGAAGCGCTATTTCTCGGACAGAATTCCGCACATATTCACATGTAATCTTTGGACACCCACACACACAGAGAGACTCCATGCAACAGGGCCAACGGGTCAACCCAGAACATTCGTTCAAGGTGTAAACAGAGTCACTCAGATGTTCCGTTCAGGGGTGGCGACGGGAACCAGGGGTCTCCACCATGTCTACCGCACAAACACATGACCTTCTCTCGACTATCCAAACCACCGGTCAACCTAACACGTGCCGGGACAATCCGGGGACGAGCAAATTAGCCTCACGACGTCCTGTATCCCCCCACCGTGAATGGAGTTCAAGGGCCAAAATCTTTTTGGGTAAAACCATGTGTGGGACTTTTCAGAGGTGGACGTCCCCATCACCACCACCGCCACCAAAAGCCGTGTCAACCGTGTGGCAGGTTCCTCTAGAACGTCCCGCTTCGTTTACATCTTAAACATTCGATTCTACAGAAATCCCGATTCTCCTTTAACCAGCATAACACTATGCCGTGTGTTGCCATGCGTTCCGACACTCCTTGCATCAGCACATGCACTTACACGGAAGGAAAGCAACAACCCAAAGTCTTACGGAACACTCGTCAGACCTGCCGTGATGCACGGCTATGCAACTTTTCAGGGATATGGATTCATCCGAGCGTTGATTAAGCCTTTGGACTAAATTGCAGTTGAAATTCCTCCACCCAAAGTTCCAAAGACTTGCAGCGTAGCTCCTCCAAAACTGACTTCCGACTTGAGACTACATGACAGATGTGGAAGCACAGCGTAGGCGCCGTCGCGTGCACCAAAAACAGTCGGCGGAGACGCGTCTGGCGTCCTGAGTCTTTGGGCCGGTTCCTCCAGACAGGGATTAGGCCTGGTCCTGTAGGTGGAGTCGGTTCCTTTCTAACTGAGGTGGACAAAGTATACACCTTAGCTACACCCAAGAGGTGTAACAGTCGTAACCTTGTGTGCACACCTCAACGTGGCTTGAAAACTGAACCGTGTCTCCTTAGAGTGGTAATGCATGCACACGGACAGCAGAGGGCGCTACACAAATGTAGGGTCGTTGAAACCGGGAAGGGTGGGTTACATGAATGTTGGGGGTGTCTTCCTTGGATGGTGTGTCCTCCTGCATGACCCCCTCCCTGTGTTGGTTTAGTGTTGGGTTTTTCTTACTGCTTGTTCAAGGTAACCGTGGTGTCAGAAGTGGGTTATGGGCATCTGAGCTAAGAGTAGTCAAGAGGCACATCAATAATCTCAAAGGCAAACAGGATCGAAGACTTGGCCTGGTGTCACACTAGGACAGCGGCTCTGGCTAGGATGGGAGGGGAAGGTGCTACAGAGGTGCTTGTGGACTTGCTGGTGGAACAACATGGTGGCCTAGCATCCCTGCGATGCTTCAGGCAGGGCTAGCAGCTTCGACGGTCAAGCAGATGCACCTGGAGAGGCGGACGCTAAAGGGAAAACTCAACGAGCACAATAGAACTGAGCACAATGGGCAGCCTTACCTGGCGTATCACGGGTTCCGCAGCAGGAGCTGATCGCACTGCTGCTGGAGGAGGTGAGATGGTACAGGTAGCTTGGTGGACTAGCCTTCAAGTAGCCAGTGTCAAAGCAAAGAGGGCAGAACTCCTCCTCAATGTGAAAACGGCACAACACGTAACATGGCACTGAAACTGTGAGGAGAGGACCACTGGAGAGCAGGCCTAGGGCGCGAGTGCTTAGCGGCCCACCCAACGGAAAGGATCCGACACCCCGTCACTCTGAATGTCCAAGACTGGGAGCGGTTAGCATGGACTTCATCACAAGACCCATGCAGCCGTCGGGGCACCGCACTTGGTTGGGGACGGTGGCCACGCCAAGTGGCTCCCAGTGGGTGCCACACTGCCGGGTTGTTGTCACGGGATGGCTTGGTGTGTAGTTAGGAGGGCGTGTCACAGTGTACTTCAAGTGTCTACCTTCCTTGAAGGCCGTGTCCCCCTGACCCCACCCTTGTTTTGCACTGGGGTGGGCTTTTGGCCGTCTGTTGTAGAGCCTGTCAAGATAAGAGCAGTGGACCATGTATGCCAAGTCTTCCATGTCTTCCCCAGCTCTAGCGCAAGCACACTTTTACACAGTACCCATTCTTTTGTTGATCCAACGGTCTAGACGACCTACGTACACACGTTTTACGAAGCACTGGAAACGTTGACTTTGTGTTAGGCACATAGACGTACACAGACTTCAGACTTAATTCCCAAATAAAATGAGATTTGCTTTGTAGGACTGCAGACAGGACGGTTCTGTAATAGAGCCCCTGGTCTACTAGGCTAAATCCCTGTCTGGAAAACCAGCCATGTGTTCCCCAGCCACATCAAGACCTGGTTGGTCTTGGTTCCCAACCAAGACTAATGTGTTCTTCCTTTAGTCCAGCGTAAAAATAAAGAAGGCAACTTTGGAATTCATACATACATATGCTAAGGTCTTTCTGGAAGTGGGTGGGAGTGGGGATGGGGGTCTGTGTAAACCCAGTTTTACTACATTAACCCACTATGACCCCCACCCAAAGGGAACGATTAGGTGCATTCCCACTCTGTACGACTTCGGACTGAATGTTCATTTTTAAGCGAATTTATATTTTTCGTACGCTAAATTATCTTGCCTATACGTCCTCTCCCGATGCAACACAGATCGTCCCTCAGATACATCAGAGTACATGGACTCTCCTATCATTTTTAAAGGTCCGGGCTGGTCAGGGGACTATTTGGTGTGCCCACCGCTTCTGGGCAGAACTGGAATACATTAATAATCATCTGCAAGAATCCGGAGTTACCACCTTCCAGACCTCCGTCTCGGAACACAACATGCCCTAAATCAACCACAGACATAAAGAAAGAAATCCTAAAGAAACCTTTCCATGTTTTCTTTCTTCCTCTCATCTTCACCCAACGTGCCAACAAGTCTGGACAGCGACGTACGTCATCTACCTGTGAACTGACAGAACATGACGTTACTGTAAGCGTCAGGTCGATTGCATGTGAGCTGCCGAATTCTACATGTCTTTGTTCCAGCCTAAAAATGCTCTCGCTGCTGCTCCGTTTCCCTGAGAGCGGTCTCTTCCCGAACTGGTTTTGCAATTTTCAGTGTTTTGACATGACACAAAAGCTGATTTCCTTATCTGGGAGCTTTTCCCAGCTGGACTCCCCATAGGACTGTACTCAAGTTATACGTAGGGAACTTGGGCGAGTTGTAACCGCATGTGCTGACCGAGTTTACAGGTGGACTAAATCAAAATGGGTTGCACCAGCAACCCTACATATTTGGACCTCCGCCTGAGCAGGTGTAAGCCGGGGAACCCAATAAAACATCACGGAGAGAGCAAAACATAAGTGCTACTTTGGATAACCAAGCTAAGCTAAGCACTATTAGCTATACGGCTAACGGCCACATCTCAGCAACTGCTGAAATTCTCAACAGATGTTGTTGTGCCCGTTAGCCAGAAACCAGCTTCTGGAAAAAAGCTGCTGTACGAAACTACCTAGTGTAACGACGGTCGCACAAACCAATGCAGCAGAAACACAAAACCGGTGCAACTCTTTTCTGATTGGCCGAGCTGCTGGGATCACCAAACTGGATTGCCCATCCTTCACAACACTGTGCTTCATCTTAACCCACATGAAATAATAATAAAATAAAATCTGTTCTTTTATTATCTGGTTAGCCTTTTCTTTATTTACCATCTAAATCTTTTTTTACAAAGCCGTGTGTCAAGTTTACAATACAACTTTACAGCGTGAACATCGGGACGCACAGCACTGATTTAAAACACCACAACGAAATGTACACGCACGCAGTGCTCACTGAAACAGGCTACAGTGCATGAGCGCCTCTGTGGCTGAGCGGTAACTGAGAATCTCAGACTTGAAGGCCTGGAGGCTGCTCTTTATCCTCTTCTGTTGGACCGTCTGAGCTTTGGCCTTGTACTTCATGGTCAAAAGCTTGTCCACCACATAGTGCAGCCAAAGCACGTTGGAGTGAGGGTTGTAATCCGCCCAGCAGTTACTGAGAGAAAGAAAAAACAGGAAGAAAGAAAGCAGAATATTAAAATCAAGAAATCAAACGGCAAAATGAAAGCATTCACGCTGACAGTAGCACGGACTGGGGGCTATACGGCTAACGGCTAAATCACCCAGCTTCCGTAAACACCAAGTTCCCACCAAACGCTGCCGATGGCAAGTTGACCACTGGTGCACAAGCACAAGCCAGAAATGGCTTTATGGCGTGGGCCATAGGTATCAGTATCCCCGCTGGCGATACGGATACAGCAGTGCCGGTATCAAAGCTGCCACAGATACACTGCAGGTGCCAATTACCCAACGACCTGTCGATGCTTAGTAGATCCCAAATGACAACAGAAGTAGAAAACTGTTTACAGGCATTCGCCTCAAACCCACGGGTGAAAAAGCTGCCAGCCCATGTCTGTCTGTTGTGAGGTAAGCTGTACTGTATAAGCTCAGGACTAAGCTCAGGACTAAGCTCAGGACTAAGCTCAGGACTAAGCTCAGAAAAATAGTGGCTGTCTGTTGTGAGGTAAGCTGTACTGTATAAGCTCAGAACTAAGCTCAAGCTAAGCTCAGAACTAAGCTCAAGCTAAGCTCAAAACTAAGCTCAGAAAATAGTGGCTGTCTGTTGTGAGGTAAGCTGTACTGTATAAGCTCAGAACTAAGCTCAAGCTAAGCTCAAATTAAGCTCAAGCTAAGCTCAGAAAAATAGTGGCTGTCTGTTGTGAGGTAAGCTGTACTGTATAAGCTCAGAACTAAGCTCAAGCTAAGCTCAAATTAAGCTCAAGCTAAGCTCAGAACTAAGCTCAGAACTAAGCTCAGAACTAAGCTCAGAACTAAGCTCAGAAAAATAGTGGCTGTCTGTTGTGAGGTAAGCTGTACTGTATAAGCTCAGAACTAAGCTCAGAACTAAGCTCAGAACTAAGCTCAGAACTAAGCTCAGAACTAAGCTCAGAACTAAGCTCAGAACTAAGCTCAGAAAAATAGTGGCTGTCTGTTGTGAGGTAAGCTGTACTGTATAAGCTCAGAACTAAGCTCAGAACTAAGCTCAGAACTAAGCTCAGAAAAATAGTGGCTGTCTGTTGTGAGGTAAGCTGTACTGTATAAGCTCAGAACTAAGCTCAGAACTAAGCTCAAGCTAAGCTCAAGCTAAGTTTAGAAAAATAGTGGCTGTCTGTTGTGAGGTAAGCTGTACTGTATAAGCTCAGAACTAAGCTCAAGCTAAGCTCAGAACTAAGCTCAAGCTAAGCTCAGAACTAAGCTCAAGCTAAGCTCAAAAAAATAGTGGCTGTCTGTTGTGAGGTAAGCTGTACTGTATAAGCTCAGAACTAAGCTCAGAACTAAGCTAAGCTCAGAACTAAGCTCAAGCTAAGCTCAGAACTAAGCTCAAGAAAATAGCGGCTGTCTGTTGTGAGGTAAGCTGTACTGTATAAGCTCAGAACTAAACTCAAGCTAAGCTCAGAACTAAGCTCAGAACTAAGCTCAGAAAAATAGTGGCTGTCTGTCGTGAGGTAAGCTGTACTGTGTAAGCTCAGAACTAAGCTCAAGCTAAGCTCAGGAAAATAGTGGCCCTTAGTTTCAATAGCTGAAATCAGGCAGCTGACTTCTGACAGTTCTTAGTATTAATTTTGATTCAGCGTATTTCATACAGCGCTGCAGCAAACCCCATTAAAGAGGATGGGCACTGCTCTCTATATAACGGGACTCTGGATGGCCTCCCTCTGCACCCCATTGAGGGATTCAGTTGGTATTTATTTTAGGAATATATAATAACTGAGTGTCTAGTTCATCCTTTATAGGGAGGCTCGGAAAAGTTCCGCATAGCCAAACCCCAAAGGTCGAGGGAAGTGTTCACAACGCATGAGGCCGGGAGCGGTGTTCAGTTTACCACTGGCGGTCTTAAGACTTCCACTTGTGCGGTTAGGGGGTCATGTTTCTGGTGGAAGACATGGGGTATGAAAACACACTTGCGGTATGCATCTGAACCTTGAGATGAGGGTAACCCCACCCAGTTTGGAAAGGTGTAGAGAAGCATGTATGCCAAGTATGGAAGCCCGGTAGCATATGGCTGCCATCCAGCATACACCTGACAAAGCTTGGAGCCTTGCCTCTTTAACCCAGGAACCCAGCGTCTGAACGAGTTGATTTTATAGCAACCAGGGTGTTTTATTTTGATATCTGGCTTGGTCAGTTGGAGCCACCGAGTCAGGACGCCATGATGGGATGATTCACCGCATCATCTGGTTGACAAAAACCGTCTGAACGCTGTCAAGACTGGAACGGTTCCCTGTTGCGGTGGTCAGGGATATTTGGTTTAACGTCAAGAGTCCTGAAACCTACTTGTTCTCTTTCTTCATCAGACGGTAGATTTCAAACTGGTAGTCGCCCTGGCCCATGAACAACTCCTCATCGTTTGCTATGTCGCAAGACACCGTTAGTCCATCTGGTGGGGGTTATTAATAAAAAAGAAAGATTTGGTTAGTCATACACTGAATTAACTTTGCTTACAGTAGGGCTAACAAACATGTACAGAGAGGACAGGAGTGGAGAGGAGGAGAGTGGGAGGAGTGTGACTGGAGAAAGCCACAGGAGGAAACACACCGATCTCCAGACGGGAGAGCGAGTAGTCTATGATGTTCACGTGAACTCCTCGCGTCTCTACCGAGTAGACCACGCCGTTCAGCACAAACGTACTACTCTTCTCCTTAGTCGTCTTCACCAGGATGTTTCCCCAGTGCAGGTCCCTGCAGAGACAAACGTCAACACACTGGTTACATGCGTCCTCAAACTTCAGCACTCCATCATTTTGAGGCATGTCCAGCTTCAGGGTTGGAGGCCAACCCTTTGCCCAGTTCAGTGTTTCCCCTGGGACTGAACCGTACCGTGTAAGACCTCCACCAGCACCGATAACAGCTGGGACTGGATTTGGCATGGCCTGTGCAAGTTTCTGGATGTAGGCCACATCGAAGTGACAGTCTTGCATCAAAGAATTGTGCAGGTGGGCCAGATTTCACAATTCCGAGGAGAATTCCCTGTAGGCTGGGATTGTAGCCACCGCTGGTAGACCCGGATGACCGTACGCTTCTATACCCCTGCAGATTCAGCTACTTCCTTCACACTATGGTCTTTGGCCACGCCCACATGCAGTTCCTCCTTTTAGCCAATCATTAACATCTGCTCTGGAGCCATTTGACATGCACAGAGCGAGATCCCATCACTCTCACCCCGCAGGGATTTATAGACTCATCAACATCGTGCAGCAGCGCCATCTGCAGGAGCCTGAAGTTACTACCACCTTAAACACACAGGGTGACTAACGTTTTGGCCGGTTAGCTTAGGGACATCTGAACGGAAGCCTCCAACAGCCGATGAAAACGGACGTACGTGCGTTCTCTGTAGAGGGAGTGTTTGACCGGAGGTGAGTTAGCGAGTTAAGTGTATGTGTGTTACGCTACCTGTGTTCAAAGTACAGAGCCTGTTCAGCGACAGCCAACGCAGCAGTGACCTGGTGCAGAATACTTTTGGCTTGGCCCATGGAGAAAAGCTAGAGACAGAGACACACAGACACCTCGACATCAACATCGTCATAAACAAGCTGTGATAGATTCATACTCAGCACTGAAGCTACGATACGCAGCTGCACGCTCATATACCTTTCCGTTCATATTCTCCAAATCGCTGCCTCCAAACTCAAACTCCAGGATCACGAAGAGCTGGTCCTCTCCGAAGAAGTCTAGACACAGGATTAAAAAACACACACCTCATCAATATCCACATACGACGTTTCCTGACGTTTTGTTGAACACATGCTAGCATATGTGGAACTTCCAGCCTCAGCATCACCATCGTCTGTCTTGTACTGGGGTACCAGTGCGTACCGGTCAGCAGGAAAGACTTATGCTCTAACAAAGGGCTTTGGAAGGCAGGGGAGGAATACAGACCGGAGAACCACAGGCCCGTACACTCTCCCCAGGGCCTTATAGGTAGAGAACGTATGTCTGAGTGGGCCGTAAAAAAGGGGTTTGGGAAACTTGGGGTCTACATGAGTCTGGCAGGACTGGGATTTCTGCTTCTCAGCCAGCCAATAAACTCCCAGGCTAAGGCGTTTCAGTGGCCCCCCTATCGCCCCGTGTGTATAACGTGGGCCCCGCTCGCCCCGTGTGTATAACGCGGGCCCCGCTCGCCCCGTGTGTATAACGCGGGCCCCGCTCGCCCCGTGTGTATAACGCGGGCCCCCCTATCGCCCCGTGTGTATAACGCGGGCCCCCCTATCGCCCCGTGTGTATAACGCGGGCCCCCCTATCGCCCCGTGTGTATAACGCGGGCCCCCCTATCGCCCCGTGTGTATAACGCGGGCCCCCCTCGCCCCGTGTGTGTAACGCGGGCCCCCCTCGCCCCGTGTGTGTAACGCGGGCCCCCCTCGCCCCGTGTGTGTAACGCGGGCCCCCCTCGCCCCGTGTGTGTAACGCGGGCCCCCCTCGCCCCGTGTGTGTAACGCGGGCCCCGCTCGCCCCGTGTGTGTAACGCGGGCCCCGCTCGCCCCGTGTGTGTAACGCGGGCCCCGCTCGCCCCGTGTGTGGAACGCGGGCCCCGCTCGCCCCGTGTGTGTAACGCGGGCCCCGCTCGCCCCGTGAATAGAACGCGGGCCCCACTCGCCCCGTGTAGAACGTGGGCCCCACTCGCCCCGTGTAGAACGTGGGCCCCACTCGCCCCGTGTAGAACGTGGGCCCCACTCGCCCCGTGTAGAACGTGGGCCCCACTCGCCCCGTGTAGAACGTGGGCCCCACTCGCCCCGTGTAGAACGTGGGCCCCACTCGCCCCGTGTAGAACGTGGGCCCCACTCGCCCCGTGTAGAACGTGGGCCCCACTCGCCCTGTATACAACGTGGGCCCCACTCGCCCTGTATACAACGTGGGCCCCACTCGCCCTGTATACAACGTGGGCCCCACTCGCCCCGTGTAGAACGTGGGCCCCACTCGCCCCGTGTAGAACGTGGGCCCCACTCGCCCCGTGTAGAACGTGGGCCCCACTCGCCCTGTGTAGAACGTGGGCCCCACTCGCCCTGTGTAGAACGTGGGCCCCACTCGCCCTGTATATAACATGGCCCCCTCACCCTATGCCGGCTGACACCACCTGTACCACTGAAACCCCCACTGTGTGTGTGTGGATATGGTTTTACCTGGTCTGTCGTTCTCAGATTCCTTCTCTCGGTCAAATTTATCCCAGGCTTTGAGCAGAGTGCTGGGATAAGACCCCCGCACGCAGTGAAGACTGAAACGACATTATCGTTTGGTTACCGCACACAATCAATGAAAACTAATGCATTAATAAGTTAGAACAAATTGCTCTTACTTGTTGAGTCCGATGAAGCCATTTGTTTGGTTGTTCTCTTTCGAGTTCAGGCTACTCAGCTCTCTGGTGGGAGAGGGAAAAGAAAAACAAAACAAAAAAAAAAAATCAACCAACTGCAAATCTGAGGAGTCAAGATGTGCCCAGACTGATGACGTGAACCACAGATGAGCCCAAAACACTGACATGGAACTGCGGTTCTAGATTTCTCTGATTATGCGTGTTTCTTTAACCCTAACTGATGCAGTGCATGTGGAAAGACCTGTGTCTCCACACACACAGTGCAGAGGTAACTCCAGGGATCAGCCTGTGTAGACCTAGGAACTCCGCGTGTCAGTGAGGCTAACCGCCAAACACGGCTTCAAGTTTCTAGGGAGCGTAAAGACCGGACCCTGGAGCGATGGAGGAAGGTCATGTGGTCTGATGAGTCCAGATTTACCCTGCTCCAGAGTGATGGGTGCATCAGTGTAAGACAAGAGCCGGCTGAAGGGATGTACCCATCATGCCTAGTGCCTCCCAGACACGCCTATGGGGGCAGTGCTATGATCTGAGGTTGCTGCAGTTGGTCAGGTCCAGGTCCAGCAACGTCATGTCAATAAAGTATGAGGTCAGCTGACCACCTGGTTACTCCATCAGTGGATTTCCTTTTACCCTGATGGTACAGCCATATTCCAAGATGACAAGGCCAGGATTCATGGGGCTCAGACTGTGAAGGAGACGTTCAGGGAGCATGAGACATCATTCTCACACATGTAGTGGCCCCCAGAGCTGGACCCCACTGAGAATCTTCAGGATGTCCTGGAGAAGACTTTGCACAGTGGTCCAAATCTCCCAAGAGCTAGGGGAAATGAATGGAGCTCTGGACACAGGTAAATGTTGCGACACTGCAGAAGTGTGCCGTGATCAAAGCTAAAGGTGGTCCAACAAAATATTAGAGTGTGTGACCTTTTTTTCCAGGTATGATATGATATGATATATGATATGAACCCTTTGAAGTACCACATCAAAGCATTGAGGCTCGATAAAGAAAATTATTGGGGGGGGAGAATTTAAATCATACTTTGAAATGATGATTTCATGAAGAATTTCGCCGAACGTTTTTTGCGGTTCACCGTTGACTTTCTGAGGTCCCTCTACCGGAATGATCTGGAACATTTAAGGGAAAAAAAAAAAAAAGAAAAAACACATTACTTAAAATGCAAGGGAGCTTAAACAACTATTAGCCAGAGCAACACAAGGGTGTATCCAAGCTATCCTGTTTTTACAACCCCATAACTGCAAACATGTTATAAGCTCATCGGACTCATCAGTCACCTGGTGTGTTTAAGGTGGTAGTAACCTCAGGCTCCTGCAGATGGCGCTGCATGGGGCTGAATGGGCTATACATACTTGTGGGGTGTGAGTGACGGGATCCATAGATTGGGAAGAGGTGGTACAGTGCAGGGAATGTCTCGCTCCGTGTGTGGAAAATTCTTCAGAGCAGATGTTAATGATTGGCTAACAGGAGTGACTGAGCATGTGGGCGTGGCCAAAGACCATAGTGTGAAGGAAGTAGCTGAATCTGCAGGTGTATGAAGGTGTACGGTCATACAGGTCTACCAGCAGTGGATACAATCCCAGTCTACAGGGAATTCGTGCCAAGTAAAGGCATCCACCAAATCTAATGCAACAGTGTCTGACCATTGATGTGGCCTCCATCTAGAAACTTCTCCAGTCCATGTCAAATCAGAGCTGTTACCGGTGCTCGTGGATGAATTCCATTCTACTAGGTGCATTATACCGTATGACGAAAGAAGCTAGCGTACCTTCAGAGCCACGGTCTGATTGGAGTCGGTGACTGTGGAGAACACCTCTCCGAAAGTGCCCTCTCCGATCTTGGTGCAGCACTTCATTTGTTTCGGAGGAATGCAGTCATCAAACGAGACGGGGCCATCCTGCTGGCACTCGTGGTACACCTTTTCAGCATCGCTGATATCCTCAGCATCAGGACCCTGTCGTCAATACATGGAGACAGTGCTGAGGATACGGTTACAAATACAAAACAGCCAAAGCAAAACCGAAATCTCCAAAAGGGCAACAGGAGAGCGCAAAACCCGATTTATCTTCAGTGTAAGTCAACGGAACCAGAACCCCTAGCAGTTTTGGGCCATTTCTGTTGGTCCATTCATCACGAAACATCGTCTTCTCTTCTTAACGAAGCTCCAACCTTCATATTTCACTGTGAAGTTTAAGCATCTGGTTGTAGTTCTGGTACTGTTCTAGAGAACATCATTTCAAAAGACCTACTGACCCGTCAAAATCGTGACGTAGAGGCTCTTACTGTGACTGTTGTTCTGCTGTCTTCAGGTTGCTGCCTTCTCCCTTAGCTTCCTTGCCATTCCTCTAAGCATGCTAAACCTGCTCTTGACCAACATCTGTGGTTCTAGAAGCTTCCAAAAGGAAAGTAAATGGATCTAAAAAGAAACGCTGAGGAGGAAAAGCCTCCGCTTGATGGAACTGTGGCATCGTCCTGCCAACACACGCCGTTTTGATGCTCCGGTTTCCTCCCACAGTCCAGAGACATGCAGTCAGAACTTGACATGCTAAATTGCCCCCCTCTTAAAATAATCACGAAATCATATGGGATAAAAACAGCTGTAGAACTCAGGGAGATGTTCCACACGCACAGTGCGAAAGGATCTCCAGGGAACGGGACTATACAGCTGTGTGGAACTCCCCGTCAGTGAGGCTAACCGGCAAACACGACATCAATTTGCTAAGCAGAGTAAAGACTGGACTCTGGAGCGATGGAAGAAGGTCATGTGGTCTGATGAGTCCAGATTTACCCTGTTCCAGAGTGATGGGGCATCAGTGTAAGAATAGAGGCGGCTAAAGTGATGTACCCATCATGCCTAGTGCCTCCCGTACAAGCCTGTGGGGGCCATGCTATGACCTGGGGTTGCTGCGTTTGGTCAGGTCCAGGTTCAGCAACGTCATGTGCCCAAAGAATGAGGTCAGCTGACCACCTGGTTATTTCATCAATGGATTTTTTTTTTTCCCTGATGGCACGGCCATATTCCAAGATGACAAAGCCAGGATTCAGGGGGCTCAGATTGTGAAGGAGCGGTTCAGGGAGCATGAGACACACACACATGGATTGGCCCCCAGACCTGAACCCCCCTGAGAATCTTGGAGATGTCCTGGTGAAGACGTTAGGTAGTCAAACGTCTGGTGTCTGAACACTCGTTCCCCCTGGCTGTAAACAAACAAGCTTCGCACTAACCACAGAGGCGTTGGTGGTCATGGTGGAGCGGAGCAGGCGAGAGGGAGTGAGTTTGGACAGGGGCGTGTATGCACTCAGCGAGGCTCCGAACAAGTCTAGGCTGCAGTCCATCCCACCTGGAGACCTCATATTGGACAGAGAGAGCTGCCGGGGGGTCGGGAAAGCTGCAACAGCACAACAACAACGCATCATCAGTTCAGCGCCAGAGCACAGTGTGCAGCGGCTCAAGCGGGAGGGTCGGCAGATACGCACCTGTCTTCCTTTTGTGTATGGAGAGTGCGGCTTTGAGTCGGCCCCAGTTGTGTGTTGTAAGCATGTCTGGGGAGAAGAGGGCCAGACTGTTGGAGAGGTTCAGCTGTTCCATTCGGGTGGGGGTCACAGGGAGTCCGAGGGCACTGTTACCAGGCAGAGAGCTGCATGCAGACTCCTGTGTTTAAAGGCAAGCACACAGACACAGGAACCCAACCATGAAAACGGGGAACCATTACATCATTACACCATTGATGGTAAAAGCCCATTACCCCATTGGTCCTGGCAGGCAGCAGGAACATGAGCGAGGACTCTCCAGGTTTAGTTCTGGTCCTGGTCTCGTTCTTTCTCTGCTTCTTATTCCGCTCGCCCATATCTCTTTTCGACCAGCGGCTTATGCTCAAGCCACTCACACAGGCCTTCCGGCTCGTCCCAGCAGCGCTACGCTCTTTCGGGAGCCCCTTCGCGTGTGCTCTACTAGGAGCCGCAACTGGGGAAACAGCCGAAAGCCCGAATGAGGCAGACAGACGTCTGACCACCCCTGCCGCCTGCCCCTCGCTCCCAGATGACCGTTCTCCTTCAGAGCTTAGCTTCTCTGCGTTCCCCGAGTGGAGGGAACGTTTCAACCCCTTGTCATCACGTTTAGTCTCTGGAGGAAGAGGAGAAGCTGGCCGAGTCTCAGGGACCTCTCTGGGCGCTTGCTGGACCCGGCGGAGGAGGCTACGGTCCAGAGGCAGCAGCGAGACGGTGAGACAAGAGGACAAGCACTCGGCCTTAAGACAATCAATCAGCGCCTGAGCCGAATCGGCGAGCTCGTGAGCAGGAGGAGAGGAACGAGGAGGA
>JAMWET010006036.1:40000-65000 GCA_024036415.1 Prochilodus magdalenae
CTTGAGAGCGAGAGAACAAAAAACCAAGAGCGTGATGCGAACGAAGCACGCTGATTTCAAACACACACCACATGCAAGCCCGCTGCAGGTTACCGTTTCTTGGGAAAGGAGGTCTCAGAGACGGACTGCTCGGAGGAGGGGGTGCTGGAGAAAGAGAAGGCTTGCTTCTTCAGTTCAGGGGGGAACCATGGTTCCACCTTGCGCTTCTGTCTGCCGTACGTTCTTATAAACACGGGTCTATTTTGACAAAACGCACTCATCTTGGCTCCTTTCCTTTGCTGGCAGGTTACTCTGAAACACTGAACGAACAGCACAAGGGTCAAACACCCTCTCCTACATCTCAGTCGTTCTTTACAGATGGTACAGATGGTGGTGGTGATGGGAACCAGGGGTCTCCATGTCTACAACACACATATAGACCACCTACGTGCGCCTTCTGGGTGTCTATATGGATGGTTGATGATGGAAAGTTTCCTTTGGGTGACTATTTTGCCTCACAGCACCCTGCAGCATGTATCCCTCCGCCACTTCATGTTATAACTATCAGTGAGGGAGCTGTTAAAGGTGGACGCCTGGTTCCATTCACCACCACTGTAAAGCATTTCACACCAAACCCACTCTGAAGGACTCTGTTTACATCTCAACTATTTAACCAAGAGGGGTTTTAGAGAGGCTAAAAGTACGTCTGGCTGCTAGCAACAAACCTGCCCATCTATTTTGAGTCAGGAGCCTGTTAAACTAACCAACAGTGGTTAACCAGACTGTTCGCTAGTACACCTCAGGTAGTTAGCTTAGCATAGTCGCCACAATTCGAACTGCTTCGTCCTACTAGCAACTAGCGCTACATCTCCAACCATTACAGCACCGACACGAAGATAAATACCTCAAATTAGTTCTCCATCAGCGACGACTTAAAGTCCATTACAGTATAAACCTCATTTCTATTTTACACAACACTGAAAAACCAACGGAGACGATACAATAACCAACCGCTCTTAGGAAACCGCCTTCCGTTCAAACCAAAGGAAGCTCCTGTTTGGTTGTGCACTCCGCTGTCGTCATAACTGCGCGACGGGGCGCGCTCTAGGGCTGCACTACAAACCGCATCCTGCTCCCTACGTAGTGTACCAGGAAGGAATCCAAACTCGAGCTCTTAAACCCTAACAGTCTTTAATTAAATAGTCATTTGGGACGCGGTCATATGTGCACGATGCCCATACTGGGTGAATAGCGCACAGGTTAGGTCTGAAAGCTAGATTTTCATGCCCTACATAGTGCACTATGTTGGGAGTAAGGATTTGGGATTGAGCCCAAGATAACGGCAGAACGAGCGTCGCGCGGGATGACAGCGTTTACTCTTTGATTGCTTAGCATTTGATTAACTAATTAAATATAAATGTGTTATTTTCTATATACACGTGAGCTAGAATAACAATAAAGCATAACAATAAATAAAGAGGACTCGACAAGTCAAATAACACGTTTCATCAAAAGTATCAAGTTCGTTCGTGCGTTTATTGATTATTATTAATTTATTAATTATTAATTAGTCTAATTAATTCATTAATTTAAAGTATTTATTGTGGGAATGATGTGAACCTCTGCTTTCAGTTTGAGCCCTCTGAGCAACAGTGACTCGTAATAACTGGTGACCAGCCCTGAACATTAACCTGGTGGGTGAGCTGTATATGAACTTTCTGAACTTTGACCCGGTCATTCAAAATCCTGGTGGGCCTATGAAGGCTAAGCCAGTGTAAGAGTAACCTGTGGGTCCTTTGATGGCCCCCTGGGGTCCTTGGTGATCTCCCAGAATGTCCTGTGGTTTACTCCTGGGGTCAGTGTGGTTGGATGACAACCTCAGGAAAGGGGTTCTGGAAGCTCCTCCTGCCCAACGAGCAGTACTGTTACTGAGCACTGATTGGTTGGGATTGCTGATTGGTAGTCATCAGCACGACTGATTGGTTAGCATGACTGATTGGTTAGCATGACTGATTGGTTAGCATGACTGATTGGTTGGCATTAGTGCAAGTAAGTGCTGATTGGCTGGCATTACTGCTACTGTGCACTGATTGGTTGATACTACTGCTACTGAGCACTGATTGGTTGGTACTACTGCTACTGAGCACTGATTGGTTGGCACGACCGCTACTGAGTGCTGATTGGTTGGGATTACTATTTGTGAATGCTGCTTGGTTGGCACTAGTAATACCACCACTGAGTGCTGGTTGGATGGCATGACAGCTACTGAGTGCTGATCGGTTGGCATGACTACAACTATGGGCCGTTTGTTGAACATAACTCCTACTGAGTGCTGACTGTTTAGCATGATTGCTACTGAGTGCTGATTGGCTGGCACTATTGCTGCTGAGTCTTGACTGGTTGGCAAGATTTCTATTCAGTGCTGATTGGCTGGCATGACTGCAACAGAGTGCTGATTGGTTGGCCAGACTACTACTGAGTACCAGTTGGCTGGCATGGCTACTACAGAGTGCTGATTGGTTGGCCCAACTGCTGCTGGGTGCTGATTGGTTGGCCAGACTACTACTGAGTACCAATTGGCTGGCATGACTACAACAGAGTGCTGATTGGTTGGCCCGACTGCTGCTGGGTGCTGATTGGTTAGCCCGACTGCTGCTGGATGCTGATTGGCTGGCATGGCTTGAGAAGGCATTACTGCTTCCTCGAAGGATAACAGATGGGGTGTTGTGTGGACCTGCCAGCAGAGGGCGCCCTCGGTGTAATTATGGCCGTTATTAACATTAGAGTGCGGAAATGTGAGTACAGCTACCTGTAGGCAGCAGAGGGCCCGCGGAAAGTTCGGGAACGATGAGGTATTGGCCCTTTAAAGAGAAGCTGAACGCCTCTTTCCAGTCAGGGTGTGGCCTCTGGTTCCTCCAGCAGAGCCTCTCTGAGAGCAGAAGGGCCGGGCCGAGGAGACAAAGCAGCCTGTCAGCAGAGCCGTCTCCGGGTGGTTGGGACTACAGTGCGGCAGCAGACGTCGGGAATCCGCCCACATTCCGCTCGCGCTGTCCTCGGAAAGGCGTTCCGGCCGAGCATGAAGTGATTCATCGATCCTTCCGCCAGCAGCGGTGACAGCGGTGGCGGCGGCGCGCGCGGACAGAGCGGAGGTCAGAGAGGTAGGAGCTCTTTACGCACTTACAGCACCACCGGGGTCTCACTGCTCCCTTAACCGACGGTTTGGCCCCCCACTAAAGCCCCTTGTCTCCGTGGGCGTGTCCACTGAGGAGCACGATGCTCGTCTTCCTTTAAAGGGCAGCTCCACCGAATTTCCTAAGTGTTCCACCCGCGTGGGTGGTGGGCGTGAAAGGCTCTGTTCTGGAGCAGAGCTGTTCACAGTTGGGGGTGATGGTGGTGGTGGGAACCAGACGTTCATTCATGATCTTACCATCAACATTCCTCAGCAGACACGTGTGCTGTGGTGACCCCTGGTTCCCTCCACCACTGTACAGAACACAATCAACCCATTCACAGCAACCCCACCCTCTAGGTGCTGGACCCCCTTAGTTAACCTCATGGACCCCATTAAGATCTCAGTGATTTCGACCTACCAGACCAAGCTATGGCTATGAGCAGCCTATTTTGGGGGCAATTTTGGGAATTTGGTGGAGTTCCCCTGTAGCAGTGCAGTTCTGCACCCGTGAGCCTTACTACCAGTAGACCGTGTTACGACAGGGATCAGCCCGGACCTGATCCACACTGATCGCTGTTAGAGCGGGATCACCACGTGGCTGCTTCCTGTCAGTTGAGCTGAGACTAGTAAGGGGAGGTAGTGAAGCCTGGGAGCTCCAGCCGTAGACTGTGGAGACTCAGATGGTGTTTACAGTGGTGGTGATGGGAACCGGGGGTCAGCATGTCTACAACACATCTACATCTTGGACCTTGTTTACATGCTGCTGTAAACAAGGTCAGGAACTGACCCCACGTATTTGCATGCATCCGGATGAGACGGTCAACAGGAGTGATTTTAATGGCTAATTCTTATTTATTTATTTATTTGTCTGTTTATTTATGTTTTAAACTGCTTATGCCCCTGTGTTGTGGATGGGTGGGGGTTGGGTGGGACTGGAGCCTATACAGGTGCTAATAGGGGGAAGACAGGAAACACCCTGGGCAGGTTGAGAAATCAACTTTTGTTAACTTTGGTTCACTAATAAGTTGTGATCTCAAGAAAACTACTTTGGTTATCCTGAGATCACATGACGAATAAGTTGTGATCTCGAGAAAACTACTTTTGTTATCCTGAGATCACATGACGGAATAAATTGTGATCTCGAGAAAACTACTTTCGTTATCCTAAGATCACATGACGAATAAGTTGTGATCGAGAAAGCTACTTTCGTTATCCTGAGACCACATGAAAAAGTAAGTTGTGATCTCGAGAAAACTATCTTTGTTATCCTGAGATCACATAACGAATAAGTCGTGATCTTGAGAAAACTACTTTCATTATCCTGAGATCACAAGATGATTAAGTCAGGATCTTGAGAAAACTACTTTCGTTATCCTGAGATCACATAACGAATAAGTCGTGATCTCGAGAAAACTACTTTCGTTATTCTGAGATCACAAGATGATTAAGTCGGGATCTTGAGAAAACTACTTTCGTTATCCTGAGATCACATAACGAATAAGTCGTGATCTCGAGAAAACTACTTTCGTTATTCTGAGATCACAACATGACGAATAAGTTGTGATCTCGAGAAAACTACTTTCGTTATCCTGATATCACAACATGAATAAGTTGTGATCTCGAGAAAACTACTTTCATTATCCTGAGATCACATGAAAAAGTAAGTTGTGATCTCGAGAAAACTATCGTTGTTATTCTGAGATCACATAACGAATAAGTCGTGATCTCGAGAAAACTACTTTCGTTATCCTGAGATCACAAGATGATTAAGTCGGGATCTTGAGAAAACTACTTTCGTTATCCTGAGATCACATGACGAATAAGTCGTGATCTTGAGAAAACTACTTTCATTATCCTGAGATCACAACATGAATAAGTTGTGATCTTGAGAAAGCTACTTTCGTTATCCTGAGATCACAAGATGATTAAGTCGGGATCTTGAGAAAACTACTTTCGTTATCCTGAGATCACATGACGAATAAGTCGGGATCTCGAGAAAACTACTTTTCTTATCCAGAGATCACAAGATGAACAATTGAGATCTTGAGAAAACTACTTTTGTTATCCTGAGATCACAAGATGAATAAGTCAGGATCTCGAGAAAACTACTTTTGTTATCCTGAGATCACAAGATGAATAAGTCAGGATCTCGAGAAAACTACTTTTGTTATCCTGAGATCACAAGATGAATAAGTCAGGATCTCGAGAAAACTACTTTTGTTATCCTGAGATCACAAGATGAATAAGTCGGGATCTTGAGAAAACTACTTTCGTTATCCTGAGATATTTTGGCAAATAAATCCCAGAAACACTGTTTGCTATGACCCCACGGGCTCTCTGCTCCTCTGTGTGTTCTCTGTTTGATCTGTGGCCTGTAACGGAGGTAAACATGCGTCAGACCTCCTCACAGTTTCACACCGACTCCTTCTGAGCTCTGATGCAGAGCTGCTGACCAACGCACCTCGGCCAGGCCGTCACTCCTGCTCCTTCCAGAGGACCCAGACTGACCGCCGTTCCACCCCTCCTAGCAGTGTTGTGGTCAGCTGTGGGACTCTTACAGCGCCGTATTTAAACAGCCATGCTTTTGAAAGTAGCAGTCAGGCGTGTGCGGTGAGGAGGGCAGAGCCCTGTTACTTCCTAACCACAGCCACACGTTTACTCAGGAAGTGTTTAATATCTGTAGGTTAACTAACACCACACTACCACACTATCAGCCCGACCAAACACTCTTATCTGCTCCACTGGCCTTGTAGGACACTCTGTAGTTCTACAGGTACAGACTGTAGTCCATCTGTTTCTCTGTATACTGTATTACCCTGTTCTTCAAAGGACCCCCACAGGACCACCACAGAGCAGGTATGATGTGGGTGGTGGATCATTCTCAGCACTGCAGTGACACTGACGTGGTGGTGGTGTGTTAGTGTGTGTGGTGATGGTGTGAGTGGATCAGACACAGCGGTGCTGCTGGACACTTCACTGTCACTGCTGGACTGGGAATCCTCCACCAATCATAACTATCCAGCACAAGAGTGTCCTGTGGGGCAACATCCTGTGGGCAGTGTCCTGTGGGCAGCATCCTATGGGCAGTGTCCTGTGGGCAGCATCCTATGGGCAGTGTCCTGTGGGCATCGTCCTGTGGGCTAGTGTCATGTGGGGCAGCGTCCTGTGGGGCACCGTCCTGTGGATAGCGTCCTGGGGGCAGTGTCCTTTAGGCAGCTCTCTTTTAGGCAGTGTCCTGTGGGCAGCATCCTATGGGCAGTGTCCTGTGGGCAGAATCCTGTGTAGTGTCTTGTGGGCTAGTGTCCTGTGGGGCAGCGTCTTGTGAGCAGCATCCTTTAGGCACCGTCCTGTGGATAGCATCGTGGGGGCAGTGTCCTTTGGGCAGTGTCCTGTGGGCAGCCCTCTTTTAGGCAGTGTCCTGTGGGCAGCATCCTATGGGCAGTGTCCTGTGGGCAGAATCCTGTGGTGCAGTGTCCTGTGGGTAGCATCATTTGGGTAGTGTCCTGTGGGCTAGTGTCCTGTGGGGCAGCGTCTTGTGGGCAGCATCCTTTAGGCACCGTCCTGTGGATAGCGTCCTGTGGGCAGTGTCCTGTGGATAGCGTCGTGGGGGCAGTGTCCTTTGGGCAGTGTCCTGTGGGCAGCCCTCTTTTAGGCAGTGTCCTGTGGGCAGCATCCTATGGGCAGTGTCCTGTGGGCAGAATCCTGTGGTGCAGTGTCCTGTGGGTAGCATCATTTGGGTAGTGTCCTGTGGGGCAGCGTCTTGTGGGGCAGCATCCTTTAGGCACCGTCCTGTGGATAGCGTCCTGTGGGCAGTGTCCTTTGAGCAGCCCTCTTTTAGGCAGTGTCCTGTGGGGCAGCGTCCTGTGACCCCTCCTGAAGGACTAGAGGATGGCCAACACTGCACTGTGCAGCAGCAGATGAGCTATCGTCTCTGACTGTCCATCTACAAGATGGACCAGCAAGGTAGGAGTGGACTCCTACAGGTGACCTGAAACGAGCCGCTGATCTCTGTGTCTTATCTGCAGGTTGCCATAGAGACGCTGAGCATCATGGGATTCCTCGAGCTGCTCAAGACTCAGTTCCTGTGTCACCTCATCATCTGCTACGTGTTCCTGGTCAGCGGCCTCGTAGTCAACCTCCTGCAGCTGTGCACGTTGCCGCTGTGGTGGATCAACAAACAGCTGGCCCGCAAGGTCAACTGCAGACTGGCGTACTGCGTCTCCAGCCGTGAGTACCCACACCCAACCGCTCTCTCTAGCTGAATAGCCTCGTCATCAAAAGACTAGCCGCACAAACAGCTGCACCCAGAAGGAGTCAGCAGTTAGGGGCCAAACCTGACGGGTAGGTTTGAGACCATGGTTCAGGTTTCACGCTCGGCTGCGCAGCTTCCTTCCCAACAGCACCTCAATCCCACACCTCCATCCGGGTGCAGCTGTTCTTCTGATGATGTGTTTTGATTATATGCCACGACATGGTTTTCCCCAGCTTCCGTCTACAGAAATCAACTTTTGTTAACTTTGGTTCACTAATAAGTTGTGATCTCAAGAAAACTACTTTCGTTATCCTGAGATCACATGATGAATAAGTTGTGATCTCGAGAAAACTACTTTTGTTATCCTGAGATCACAAGATGAATAAGTTGAGATCTTGAGAAAGCTACTTTTGTTATCCTGAGATCACATGACGAAAAAGTTGTGATCTTGAGAAACTACTTTCGTTATCCTGAGATCACATGATGAATAAGTTGTGATCTCAAGAAAACTACTTTCGTTATACTGAGATCACATGACGAATAAGCTGTGATCTCAAGAAAACTACTTTTATTATCCTGAGATCACAAGATGAATAAGTTGTGATCTCGAGAAACTACTTTCGTTATCCTGAGACCACTTGACGAATAAGTTGTGATCTCGAGAAAACTACTTTTGTTATCCTGAGAGCACAAGATGAATAAGTTGAGATCCTGAGAAACTACTTTCGTTATCCTGAGATCACATGACGAATAAGTTGTGATCTTGAGAAACTACCTTCGTTATCCTGAGACCACATGACGAAAAAGTTGTGATCTCGAGAAAACTACTTTTGTTATCCTGAGATCACAAGATGAATAATTTGAGATCTCGAGAAAACAACTTTCGTTATCCTGAGATCACATGACGAATAAGTTGTGATCTTGAGAAACTACCTTCGTTATCCTGAGACCACATGACGAATAAGTTGTGATCTCGAGAAAACTACTTTTGTTATCCTGAGATCACAAGATGAATAAGTTGAGATCTCGAGAAAACAACTTTCGTTATCCTGAGATCACATGATGAATAAGTTGTGATCTCGAGAAAACTACTTTTGTTATCCTGAGATCACAAGATGAATAAGTTGAGATCTTGAGAAAGCTACTTTTGTTATCCTGAGATCACATGGTGAATAAGTTGTGATCTCGAGAAAACAACTTTCGTTATCCTGAGATCACATGATGAATAAGTTGTGATCTCGAGAAAACTACTTTTGTTATCCTGAGATCACATGACGAATAAGTTGAGATCTCGAGAAAACAACTTTCGTTATCCTGAGATCACATGACGAATAAGTTGTGATCTCAAGAAAACTACTTTTGTTATCCTGAGACCACATGACGAATAAGTTGTGATCTCGAGAAAACTACTTTCGTTATCCTGAGATCACAAGATGAATAAGTTGAGATCTTGAGAAAGCTACTTTCGTTATGCTGCGATCACATGACGAATAAGTTGTGATCTCAAGACAACTACTTTCGTTATCTTGAGGTCACATGATGAATAAGTTGTGATCTCGAGAAAACTACTTTCTTTATCTTGAGACCACATGACGAATAAGTTGTGATCTCAAGAAAACTACTTTTGTTATCCTGAGATCACAAGATGAATAAGTTCAGATCTCGAGAAAACAACTTTCGTTGTTGAAGCTCGAGATTGGGACTACAGAGCATTGGGATTAGGTATTGGGTTGAGGTTCAGGTGAGCTGACGTAGCACAACACGTGCTTATGAACAGACGTTATAGCGCATTATGAAACCGGACAGTAGGAAGTTGCGTACGCTTGGTTTATAGAGCGTTATGCCTGTAGTTATAACTAGTCGTAAGTCATTACAGAAGCTTATGACTGGTATTATAAGGTGTTATGTATGTCTAACACCTTATGAATGCTCGTAGACAGCATTATAAATACAGGATACATAGGAAGTATCAGTGTTAGCCATTTCTTCATTAACCCAAACCTGGATTTTGTTTATTCCATAAATATTGTGTATATATATATATATATGTTTATTTATTTTATTTATTTATTTAAATAAATATATATATATTTGAAGATATATATTGAATATGACTTATCAGAGGACTGATCGTGTTCCCTAAAATCTGCCGTTGGCTGTTTCCTGATCTTTTATTTCATTTCCTGTCGGTTGTGGTCGGTTGCCAAACACTGGGCTTTCGTAACCATGCAGAGCAGCAGAGAAGGAGGAAGTGGGTTTATATCTGGAGAGATTTTCTTTGTGCCGAATCCTTTATGAATGTTGCTGCTGTGAGGTTTTACTGTCTCCGTTTTCCACCTGCTGGCAAGCTGCTGCGTCGGTTTACTGGCTCTGCTATCAATGCAAATGCATGCTAAGTTTGTGGACAGTGAAGAACTGGCAACCCATCGTTTCCAGCCTTACAGGCTGTTTTTCATACTGGGCCTTTGAGAGACTCTAGCAGCTTAGCCCCGCCTACTCAAACCGAAGTACATCAAGACAAGGTAGCCAATCAGAACAAAGCTCATTTTTATATATCCACCTATTCAGGCTACAGAAGTTTAGCCCCGCCCACTCATACAGAAGTGCATCAATACAGGATAGCCAATCAGAGTTAAGCTCATTTCTATATATCCACCTATTCAGCTGATAGCAGTTTAGCCCCGCCCACTCATACAGAAGTGCATCATTACAGGATAGCCAATCAGAACAAAGCTAATTTTTATATATCCACCTTATTGGTCTACAGAAGTTTTGCCCCGCCCACTCATACTGAAGTGCATCAAAACAGGATAGCCAATCAGAATTAAGCTCATTTCTACATATCCACCTATTCAGCTGACAGCAGTTTAGCCCCGCCCACTCATACAGAAGTGCATCAATACAGGATAGCCAATCAGAACAAAGCTCATTTATGGAGTATCTATTCACCTTTTCAGCTGACAGCAGTTTAGCCCCGCCCACTCATGTCATTGTACACCAAGGAGTGCTTTTTTTTAAAAGAGGCTCAATACAGGACAGCCAATCAGAACAAAACTCATTTACATACTGCACCTATTCAGCTGACAGCAGTTTAGCCCCGCCCACAAATGTCATTATACACCAAGGAGTGCTTTTTTTTAAAAGAGGCTCAATGCAGGACAGCCAATCAGAACAAAACTCATTTACATACTGGACCTATTCAGCTGACAGCAGTTTAGCCCCGCCCACTCATGCCAATGTACACCAAGCAGTGTTTTTTTAAAGTGAGACTCAATACAGGACAGCCAATCAGAACAGAACTCATTTACATATGTGCACCTTATTAGCTCCACCCACTCATGCCAAAGGAAGGCCGATAGCAGTTTATGTGCACCCTATTAGCCAATAGCAGTTTAGCCCCGCCCACTCATGTCAACGTACACCGAGGAGTGCTTTTTTAAATGAGGCTCAATACAGGACAGCCAATCAGAACAGAGCTCATTTACATATGTGCACCTTTTCAGCCATAGCAGTTTAGCCCCGCCCACTCATGCCAACGTACACCCAGGAGTGCTTTCTTTAAATGAGGCTCATACAGGACAGCCAATCAGAACAAAACTCATTTACATATGTGCACTTATTTAGCCAATAGCTGTTTAGCTCCACCCACTCATGCCAAAGGAGGCTCAATACAGGACAGCCAATCAGAACAAAACTCATTTACATATGTGCACCTTTTCAGCCATAGCAGTTTAGCCCCGCCCCCTCATGCTAAAGTACACCAAGGAGTGTTTATTTTTTATGAGGCTCAATACAGGACAACCAATCAAAACAGAGCTCATTTACATATGCGCACATTTTCAGCCATAGCAGTTTAGCTCCGCCCACTCATGCCAACGTACACCAACGAGTGCTTTTTTAAATGAGACTCAATACAGGACAGCCAATCAAAACAAAACTCATTTACATACGTGCACTTATTTAGCCAATAGCTGTTTAGCTCCACCCACTCATGCCAAAGGAGTGCTCAATACAGGACAGCCAATCAGAACAGAGCTCATGCATCTCGGATCAGTCTTAAAGGCACAGTAGCAGAACGGCGGGTTTGATTGTCCGGGATAATTTTCCGAGGCTGGAAAACCGGCCCTGTGAGATGACCATATAAGGAGCTGAAGCACGACCATGGCGACATGTGGTCAAGCTGGCCGCTGGGAGGGTCAGTCAGGAGAAGCTGGTGTCCTGTAGGAGACTCCCTGTGGTGTGATGTCATTTCAGTACGAGGGGCTTTGACTTCCTGGTGAGCGGGTCAGTTCGGAGAATCCTGTTGTTAAGAGTTCCTATGGGCCTTCCCAGATCCCATTCCTTTTCCCTAGAGAAGTCCAGCCCAGTTCAGGAGAGCTCATCCCCCCCTATCTTCTCACTGTTTCTGTTCAGAGATGGTGGCAGTGCTGGAATGGTGGTCCGGGACCGTGTGCACGCTGTACACGGATCCAGAGTCCTACAAGTTCTACGGCAAGGAAAACGCCATCGTCATCCTCAACCACAACTTCGAGATTGACTTCCTGTGCGGATGGACCTTCTGCGAACGATTCGGAGTTCTCGGGGTAAGAGGGGTCTCCAGTACCGTCTTAGTTCTGCACTTCACAGGACGTGAGGGTCCGAGGCGAACGCCACCACAGTGTCCCATTTACTGGTGGGAAAACTAGGATTTTTCACTGAGCCCAGAGTTTCCGAGTCGGGAAGCCGTGGTGGCTGCTGATCTCCTAGGGGTCTTTTGCTTTGGTCCAGAATTGCACGATAAAGGGACTTCCTTAAACAACAGGAGAACTAGAATTCCCGTTTCCAGAACGTTCCCCATCCAAACCAGTTCAGCTCGGATCACAAAGTCCTCTGCTGGAACCTCCACGGAGAACGTAGGTCACGTCTGATCTGAGGTTCCTATCCTTTCAGAGCTCCAAGGTGCTGGCGAAGAAGGAGCTGGCCTATGTACCCGTGATTGGCTGGATGTGGTACTTCCTGGAAATAGTCTTCTGTAAGAGGAAGTGGGAGGAGGATCGCAGGACCGTGGCCCAGAGCCTCCAGCGCCTGAGGGACTATCCGGAGAACTTCTGGGTACGTTGATTATTCCTAACACCGAGTTCGGCAGTGCAGTAGCCCATGGGTGGGCTCCCCGGTTGGGTAGACCGGGGTACGAGGTGGACATGCTCCTGGGTTGAAGCCAGAGTAGATGCGGTTTGGTTTGGTTGATTGAGGCCCTCAGAGTTACCATGTTTCTGTATAGGGCTTAATCGATTATTCGGATTATCGTGAATCGCTCACTTACTCCATCAGCTTTAAATTGAGCTCCAGGACGGGGCTTTTTGGGTCTTTGCATTTGCTAACTAACAATCAGGACAATAAGGCGAATACCTTATTCAGAAATGTACAGTTTGAATAAACGAATACAAAAATGTAAAATTAAAATGTATAACATTATAATAAAAAAAAAAAACGAGAAGGCTAAAGTTTTCCCTCAATCCAGAAAATTAAAAATACATCATTTTAAAAAAAACAATACGGGAAAATATATATATATATATATATATATATATATATATATATATATATATATATATATATATATATATATATATATATAAATAAATGAAACTATAATAAAAACAATTAAGTCAATTAAGTAGATTAAATATAATATATATATATATATATATATATTCATTCAAACGTATTCTACTCATATTTTAATCTACTTAATTAAATCGATTTAAAAATATTTTTTTAAATTCAGATTTAATCTATTCATATTTTAATCTACCCAATTAAATAGATTTAAAAATATTTTTTAATTCAAATTTAATCTACTTATATTTTAATCTACTCAATTAAGTAGATTTAAAAATATTTTTTTAATTTAAACTATTTATATTTTAATCTACTCAATTAAATATCTAAAAATATATTTTTAAATTCAAATTTAATCTACTTATATTTTAATCTACTCAATTAAATAGATTTAAAAATATATTTTTAATTCAAATTTAATCTACTTATATTTTAATCTACTCAATTAAATAGATTTAAAAATATTTTTAATTCAAATTTAATCTACTTATATTTTAATCTACTCAATTAAATAGATTTAAAAATATATTTTTAAATTCAAATGTAATCTATTCATATTTTAATCTACTCAATTAAATAGATTTAAAAATATTTTTAATTCAAATTTAATCTGTTTATATTTTAATCTATTCAATTAAGTAGATTTAAAAAATATTTTTAAATTCAAATTTATTTATTTTTTAAATGGAATGGGCATTCTGTGCTTGGCTGTCTGGTTACACTAACTAAATCGACCACAACTAATCGACCATAACACAACTAATCGACCACAGAATTAGTTGTCAACTAATCGATTAAGTCGATTAATCGGGGCAGCCCTACTGCTATGTTGCACATAAACCCTGAGCTATCCGGATGATGCAGTGCGGATAGGCGCTCTTCCCCCTGTGTTTACACCGGGGCCGCAGCGCGTGAGCTGTGGCCTCCTGACGCTAGTCGCCTAGCGCGCTCCTCGGCGCACTCACACTCCTGGCGTGTGCTCCCGGGCCGCGCTGTTTACTCAAGTAACGGCTGTGTCTGTTCAGTTCCTCCTGTACTGCGAGGGCACCCGCTTCACGGAGACGAAGCACAAGATCAGTATGGAGGTGGCCGAGAAGAAGGGGCTCCCCAAACTCAAGTACCACCTCCTGCCTCGCACCAAGGGCTTCTGCGTCACCGTCCAGAACCTCCGAGGAAAGGGTGAGAACAGCACCGACCTCAAGGGGGGATTCCTAGGGGGCTTGGTGGGAGGCGGTTCCCATGTTCTTTCCAGTGGTGGCGATGGGAACCAGGGGTCTCCATGTCTACAACACACACACAGACTGGAATGTTGGTGATGGGAATATCTGGAAATATTAGGTTTTCCTCGGGGGACTACTTTTCCTCAAAGCGTTCCGCACGTATCCCTCCACCGTGTTCCCTGACAGTTACATGGTGGTGAACGCCTAACCACGGCCTGCACACACCTCAACATAATGAATGCGTCTTCCGGCCTGTATCCTACCTTTGAATAGATTCCATATTCCCACATTCCCACATTCCCGCATTCCCACATTCCCGCATTCCAGCCTCCCTTTATCTCAGAATGAACTGCCATATGTCCATACTGCAGCTCTGACCGACACACTGCCTTGTACTGTGGCACGTTCAGAAAGCAGTCCGGGGTCAAACTCATCCCCAGCTCGATTTGGTGGGGGGTGGGAGTTGGGGTTGAGGTGGGGGGCTGTCCAGGAATTTCCAAAACAGTCTCCCTTCCTAGCGTTCAGACTTCACTCCTTTGGCTTCTCCTTTAAAGGTGTTGTCAGACGTCTGGTTCCCATCAGCACCACTGTGAACAACCCTGACTCAATAAGGCCCTCCAGGCCGGAGCGTTTCCCACCAAGCCCACTCCACAACCTTACTGATCTAGATCTGTTTATGTATCCACAGCTCTGGAAAACCTTCAGAGCCCACCTGTAACTGGTCAGTCCCTCTAGTTCTCCAGGTTCTGGGTTTGTGTTGGTTCTGTTTGGTTCTCTACTCTACTGGAAGCATGTCTCCCAAACTCCAGATCAGATATTAGATCTGTTGATTTAGAAAATCACTAATGACCTCCAGAAGCCTGTTTTTAGAACCAGGCTGTGCATTTCACCCCAGCCACCGCTCGCCAGTCTCTCTGGAGGTCACCTGAGGTCACCTTACGGTGGGTAAGGGACATTGGAATGAGGTGGCACTCATCACGGTCAGTAGAGTGGTTTTGGCCCTCTGCCAGTCTGTAGCTGTGTTGTCCTGTGTGTTTGCTGCTGGACCTTGTTCTTATGAACCAGACGCTCACTGTATCTGCCAGTAAAGCTAGAACCCAGCCTTCGGTTCCTCACTGAGAACCTGCTGTACATGTGGGCTCTGATTTGGTTCCACAGCTGTGTATATGTATGTGTGTCTATGTCCATAACGTTCATGTTGGCCCTCCCTGATTCAGCTTGTGTCTCCTCTGTAGTTACTGCTGTGTACGATTCTACGCTTAATTTCAGAAACAACCAAACGCCCACCTTGCTCGGAGTGCTTAATGGGAAAAAGTACCAGGCCGATATGTACGTGAGGTAAGACCCCTGCACCCAACACTCCAAAAGTATGTACACCCTCCGGTTTAGATTATACAGAGCCCTGCACACCGGTAGACGGTGTACGAGACCAAACCGGTGCCTCTGCCGCACTACCGTAAAGAGATGGTCTAAGAAGTCTGGTGTGGTGTGGGGTAGGAGTGTCCTGGCCCACCGAAGTTGAACTGGATGAACTGGAACATTGCCCATATCCCACAGCTGCACTCCAACCAAGACCATGTCAGAGCCCATGCTTTCAGGAGTCAACCCATGAGCTCATATAACGACTATAGGCAGGTGTCCACATACTTTTGGCCACACGTCGTACATATCCTAGTCCATTTTGATGCTTCCTGTTTCATGCAGCCTCCTCCGACCAACACCGGCCGTCATAGGACGCAGCTATGAGTCTGTCCGTGAAGGTTCTACTGTGGGTGCCCCTTCTGTTACATCACCCACTACGAGCGACGCCTCTGCCGCACCGCCCACGCAACTGGACGTCAAGAGCTCCACGGCTGAGCATGGAGCCACCTACCCGAATGCATAGGGTCACCGGTCTGGACCGTGTGTCCAGCATGGCCGTGTGTCTCCGTGCACATAGCCACTGGTGTGGTGTGGGGTAGGGGTGTCCTGGCCTCAACCCCACCAAAGTTGAACTGGAACGTTGTGAGCCAAGCCCAAATCCCACAGATGCACTCCCACCAAGACCATTTTAGAGCCCATGCTTTCAATAGGAGTCATCCCATGAGCTCATATAAGGGCTATGGCCAGGTGTCCACATACTTTTGGCCACATGTTGTACATATCCTAGTCCATTTTGATGCTTCCTGTTTCATGCTTCTGCTACATCACCCACTACGAGCGACGCCTCTGCCGCACCGCCTCCGGAACTGGACGTCAAGAGCTCCACGGCTGGGCATGGCGCCACCTACCCGAATGCATAGGGTCACCGGTCTGGACCGTGTCTCCGTGCACATAGCCAGCACCATAAAGAGAGGGTCTAAGTGGTCTGGTGTGGTGTGGGGTGGGCGTGTCCTGGCCTCAACCCCACCGAACAAGATGGACTGGATGAACTAGAACGTTGCCCAAATCCCACTCCAACCAAGACCATGTCAGAGCCCATGCTTTCAGGAGTCATTCCATGAGCTCATATAAGGGCTATGGGCAGGTGTCCACATACTTTTGTCCACACGTTGTACATATCCTAGTCTATTTCGGTGCTTCCTGTTTGTGTCTGTGTTTATCGAGCTGACCGGCCTCGTGCCCAGCCAGGTGAAACGTCTGTCTGAGAGTGGATTCATCAGCTCTGTGAATGTGTGTTTGATCTAGGCGGATTCCTCTGGACACGATCCCAGAGAACGAGTCTGAATGTGCCGCCTGGCTCCACCAACTCTACCAGGAAAAGGTGAGAGGACCATGTGCCTTTTCCTTATTAGGAATCGTATCCTAGCGCTGCTGTGCCGGACACGTCCCAAGAGATTCCAGAGGAGGCTTACAGTAGCTAAACTCCTCGAGGTACGCAAGTGTGTGGTGCGGGAAGGCAAAGGGAGGGATTCCCAGTGTAGCAGAATGTCTGCACACGTTACCCAGCATGGCTTATCAGTGTTTGGCATTCACGGAGAACAATAAACTCGACATTCCAGACGGACAGGAACCAAAGTACAGCCACTTACCCTTTAGGTGAGGCTACCAAGCCAGTGCTAATCTCACGCGGCTATGCAAACCAACACCGAGCAGTGCTACAGCTCGGCCCCCTCCTTCAACTGACTGGCCACTGATAGGGTTCTCTTAACGAGCTCCCCTAACGATGCACCTGCCTGACAGGTTCCCACACACGTGGATAAGACACATGGGGGAGCTGCTAGTACTCTGTTCCTCCGTCTGCCTGATAAATCCTAACCCGATGATTCCCACTGTGTTCTCCCAGGACGTGTTCCAGGAGCAGTACAGCCAGACCGGCCGCTACCCGGGCCCCATAGTGACCCCCCCGTGCCGACCCTGGGCTCTGCTCAACTGGCTGTTCTGGATCTGCCTGCTCCTCTTCCCCCTCTGGCTGTTAGTGCTGCAGCTGTTCCACTCAGGGTCAGCTGTCACCGTCCTCACCACAGCTGTGCTCTGCGTTGCAGGTATGGAGGGGGCCGGGTGGGGGAGTGGGAGGGGTGGGGGTTGGGGTTGGAGTAAAACTGGTTTGTTTAATGGTGGTATGGAGACGTTTGTGCACCCCTCGTCGGTGGTTGATACTCGTGTTGTTAACAGATCCTCTAGGGCGAACACACCCGGGACACTAGCAAGGCCTACTAACACCTTAGCAGTGACCTGGGACACTATAGCATGGCCCAATAACACCTTAGCAGCCACCTGGGACACTATAGCATGGCCCAGTAACACCTTAGCAGCCACCTGGGGTACCATAGCACGGCCTAATAACACCTAAGCAGCCACCTGGGACACTATAGCATGGCCCAATAACACCTTAGCAGCCACCTGGGACACTATAGCACGGCCCAATAATGCCTTAGCAGCCACCTGGGACACTATAGCACGGCCCAATAATGCCTTGGCGGCCACCTGGGACACTATAGCACGGCCCAATAATACCTTGGCAGCCACCTGGGACACTAGAGCATGGCCCAATAACGCCTTAGCAGCCACCTGGGACACTATAGCACGGCCTAATAACACCTTAACGGCCACCTGGGACACTATAGCATGGCCTAATTGCACCTTAGCGGCCACCTGGGACACTATAGCATGGCCTAATAGCACCTAAACACCACTTCTGAAAACCTTACACCTAAGCAGCCACCTGGGACACTATAGCATGGCCTAATAACACCTTAGCGGCCACCTGGGACACTATAGCATGGCCTAATAACACCTTAGCGGCCACCTGGGACACTATAGCATGGCCTAATAACACCTTAGCGGCCACCTGGGACACTATAGCATGGCCTAATAGCACCTAAACACCACTTCCGAAAACCTTACACCTAAGCAGGCACCTGGGACACTATAGCATGGCCTAATAACACCTTAGCGGCCACCTGGGACACTATAGCATGGCCTAATAACACGTTAGCGGCCACCTGGGACACTATAGCATGGCCTAATAACACCTTAGCGGCCACCTGGGACACTATAGCATGGCCTAATAGCACCTAAACACCACTTCCGAAAACCTTACACCTTAGCGGCCACCTGGGACACTATAGCATGGCCTAATAACACCTTAGCGGCCACCTGGGACACTATAGCATGGCCTAATAACACCTTAGCGGCCACCTGGGACACTATAGCATGGCCTAATAGCACCTAAACACCACTTCCGAAAACCTTACACCTAAGCAGCCACCTGGGACACTATAGCATGGCCCAATAACGCCTTAGCGGCCACCTGGGACACTATAGCATGGCCCAGTAACACCTTAGCAGCCAGCTGGGACACTATAGCAAGGCCTAATAGCACCTAAACACCACTTCCGAAAACCTTACACCTAAGCAGCCACCTGAGATGCCATAGCATGGCCAAATAACACATTAGCGGCCACCTGGGACACTATAGCATGGCCCAATAACACTTTAGCAGCCATCTGGGACACTATAGCATGGCCCAATAACACCTTAGCGGCCACCTGGGACACTATAGCAAGGCCTTATAGCACCTAAACACCACTTCCGAAAACCTTACACCTAAGCAGCCACCTTGGACACTATAGCATGGCCCAATAACGCCTTAGCGGCCACCTGGGACACTTTAGCATGGCCTAATAACACCTTAGCAGCCACCTGGGACGCCATAGCATGGCCTAATAACACATTAGCGGCCACCTGGGACACTATAGCAAGGCCTAATAGCACCTAAGCAGCCACTTCCAAAAACCTTACACCTAAGCAGCCACCTGGGACGCCATAGCATGGCCCAGTAACGCCTTAGCAGCCACCTGGGACACTATAGCAAGGCCTAATAGCACCTAAGCAGCCACTTCAGAAAACCTTACACCGTAGCAGCCACCTGGGAGTTCGGCTTTGTCGGGGGAAGTCACAGTTTGTTCGTTCAGTTCTCTCTTCTGTTTAAGTGTGTTCTCTATAGAGGGTGTGTTGATGCAGTAACAGTTCCCAACACAGCTGAACGCCGGTGGTGCCCTAACGTCTTCATGCGGCCGAGTATCTCTAGAAATGGGTTCGTCTGAGTCGTTATAACTGACCTGTTTAAACACCTGCTGCCCTTTACTCTGGATTTGCCTTTCAAAACAACTAACCAAAAACATTCAGTGGGGAGGTGACGGAGAGCTCTGGGAGTAAGTACACCGTCACCATCTCCCATTCTACGGACTGCAATCTGCATGCGGCCTGAAACGTGCATGAACCGAGCGCCCCCTGCTGTTGTCCTGCTGTGCTCTTTCTCTATTGGTGGGTTACTGCTGGCGTGAGCAGGACAGAACCAATTGGAGTAATGGATGATGTGATTGAAATTTGATTTGGCAATATGGGAACGCATGACGTAAACAGACCGTCCAGCACCAGGACAGTGCAAAGGGAACGCCGCAGGTCATAAAAAAGGAATTGCATGGATATAAACTGAGATCGTAGGCTGCACCTTGTACTTTCACCCCCGCACCAACAGGGTGCCCTAAACCTAGAGCTGTGTTTGGACAGCAGGGCTAAATCTGAAGAACCGGATTTGCATACGGGAGAACAGATTTGCTTGTCCGTCCCAGTAGGCCACATCCGTTGACTCACAGTACAGTGGGATGCTGTTGTTTTGGCCAGGCCATTTCCACATAGGAGACAGAAACGGTAGTTCAGCTAATCCGGAGTCATGTCCGTGTACTGCGTTCTAGGCAATACAGCTAGAACGATGAATTCGATCGGATGCCCCTATAGGTTTAAGGTCCCAGACTCAACACCCTGAACCACAGCCAGCACACGCCCTGTATTCCACCTCACCAGCTCCAAGCAACGCCCTAGCAACCACCTGGAATACCTTATCAGCAATTTCTTGACCTTGTAGAAATAACTTCTGGACAGTCGCCTCGTCACTGCTGACTGCTCCCTCCCAGCGTATATCGGGTCAGGAATTCACAAGCAGTCACCTGGGATACCTGGGATACTATAGCACGGCCCAATAACACCTTAGCAGCCACCCGGGACACTATGCTGTTGTTTTGGCCGAGCCATTTAAACATAGGAGACCGAGACGGTAGTTCAGCGACTGTGCTAATCCCGAGTCATGTCCGTGTACTGCCAATAACACCTTAGCTGCCACCTGGGACACTATAGCATGGCCCAATAACACCATAGCGGCCACCTGGGACACTATAGCACGGCCCAATAACGCCTTAGCGGCCACCTGGGACACTATAGCATGGCCCAATAACGCCTTAGCTGCCACCTGGGGCACTATAGCATGGCCCAATAACGCCTTAGCTGCCACCTGGGGCACTATAGCATGGCCCAATAACGCCTTAGCGGCCACCCGGGACACTATGCTGTTGTTTTGGCCAGGCCATTTCCACATAGGAGACCGATACGGGCGATACGATGATGATGATGATATTACTGGCATCACGATAAACCATCCGTTTTTCCGAGTGCGTCTTGGACGCCATAATTGGAATGTTGGATTAGATCCAGTGCAGCTATAAACCACTGCCTATGAATATTCATTGTTGATTATTATTAATTATTAATATTTAATATTCCATTTCGACTGTTCCCATTTACTGAACCTCCGAAAAACGAAATATCGTGTTGCATATCATGCAAGAACGTCTGGAAGTATCATTATATCGGACATCGTCTGTATCGTCTACCCCTATCCCTGGGATCGCTGATACTGCCGGGCTGTGTTCAGAATTAGAATTCCCAACTCCAGCTAGAACAGCTACACCCGGAAGGAGGTGTGGGAGTGCGGTGGTGTTGGGTAGGAAGATAAAGGTGACCAGGATAACTGATGATGAATTTAGACTGATATGATCAATATTTATTGAGCTACACATACAGAAGTCTGTCTCTCAGTATGGTGTTGGGCGGCCATGTTGGCTAACCCAACACGCCAGACGTCTCGGTATGGAGCTGTAGAGGTTCCTAATGGTGTCCTGTGGTAATCCATCCCATGCAGCTTGAACATCCTCACACAGTTCCTGCAGATGGTGCGGTAGGGGTGGAGGTGGAGGGACACCTCATCTCGGTGCTGACCATGGTGCCTCCTGGTTGGTCGTCTCCACCAGGACTAAAGCGGGACTCGTCCCTGAAGTCTCCCACGACACCACCGCAGTGTTGGGCGACGTTGACGCGGTGTTAGGTGCATGTAGTCCGGCATCCCAGATCATTTAAGCGCGTGCCGCACGACCGGACGACCTTCTAGTCAGTCAGGTTCGGCGATAAAGCCGGTCCTTGTTTACCTCACACGTGCGGCCGAGTGTGAAACTTGTCCAAACCTGCCCACCAAGTTTCATTCCTGTGAGCCGATTCCTTCCGTGTGCAGTCAGGAGTGTACATGTAGATACCCAGCCAGTCTGCATGCATCACTCCTCGTGTCTAGAACCTGAGGCCGCACCTGTAGCCAGGCAGGAGACCCTAACATCCCTGTTCCTCCTTCTCTTCCAGCCTCGGCCGGCGTTCGCTGGATGATCGGCCAGACGGAGATCAACAAGGGCTCCAGCTACGGGAACAAAGAGGCTCCACTCAACAACAACGACTAAGCAGCAGGAGGTGGCCGACGCCATCAGCTTGCACGCCAGCGTGCACACCGGAGCTTGCCAAGCGGACCACGACACAGGCAGCTAGCTGCTCCATCAGGGTGGAGGAGAAAAAAAAAAAAAAAAAAAACGTAAAGGACGATTTAACGGAACTCACAATTTGGACGGTTAACGAAGCTAGCTGCGTTCAGACTGCAGGTGCAAGCGGCCTGTATGCTCCACCTTCCCGCCCCCAACTCTTACTGACGTAGTCGTCTTGGTTGTTCATATCGAGCACCCTCGTCACACATCTGTCCCCCCACACTTCCTGTAGATTAGCAGACTTCCTCCACGCTCCACCGAACTGGAGCCCCAGGAGGACAAACGGCACGCGCTAGAACGACCACGCTGCCCCAGGTTCATCAGTGGGCTGCTTGTGAAGCCGGAGGGGCTTGTGCGTGTGTTGCCCCTCCCTCCGAAATGAAAGGCGTGAAGGGGAATCACGGTGCCGGCCGTTTTGATGATGTCACAAAGTTTTTTTTTCCCGTGTGTGAAATAACATGTCTAATAAAAATTGAGCTGGATTGACATAAGCGCATTTCCAAGTGTCCGATTTCAGTATCGCATACAAATGCCAGTAGGGGGCGGGGTCCGGGACCTCCCAGTTAGCCTCTTACTGTGCCGTTACTCATTTCCGAGAAAAAAAATAAAAAGAATTAGGGAAGATTCCCGGATTTCCGGACAAAGAACGGCTGCACTAGGTCTTCCGTTGGAGTTAGCATTAGCATTGAGTGGATTAGCAGTTAGCCAAGGCTAGTCAGCTACATGGGACCCCCGGAATACGAGGGGGTGTATGACTAGGGCCCAAACCGGGGCAGAAACAATCAGTTTTACCCAATGTGGATTTTTCGGTGTGTTCACACTGCCACACGAACAAATCGGATTGGGATCCATTGGGATGGGACAGAGGGCATCATGTGCAGGGACGCGTGAGCAACGCAGGGGGGGGTAAAAAGAGGCTGCGGACCCTTCTTTAAAAACCGATCTGTTTATTAATTAATCATCTCTTTACATTGCAAACACTATAGGAACAACAGAGGACCAGAAACGTGGATGCCTGGGTTTGGAGAAGGGTCTCTACCGGTCAGGGTTCAGACACACCGCCATCGCTGGTGCCAACGTGGCCAACGAGTCGAAGAGAACCGAAAGGGTCTATCCAGGCATCATCATGGGGTACACGGGGATGGGGCGGGGGGCGTGGGACTGATTGCCTAACATCTCTAAACAAAGCCTATGTGGGACCGGGGTGGTCTGTGTCCAGGTTCAGCAGCTGAGAGTAGGACACTCTCGTTTTTTCAAGGCACACCGTTGGCCGGTCAGAGAGGGGGGCCCTCCCCCAACACGTCACTTCGAACAGGCTTCAATACGACTACCACTAGGGCTGTGCAGCCAGGCCCGATAAACACTGAGTACGAGATTAACCCCCCCAAAAAAATAGACCCCTTTCCCTTCATTGGCTCGTCCCTGCCCTACGCGGCCGGAGATGACTAGCGGTGATTTCCTTGCAAGAGAATTCCGCTTAGCTTCGGTTTTCCTGGGTAAGATGGAGGTTAAGATGGAAACGGGGGCGTTCCGGGGCGGGGGGGGTCTGACATTACCACTGGTGGTGGTGGTGGTGGTGGTGAATGGAACCAGACGTCCACCTCAGAGTGCTGATGTGCGGGAGGCTGGTTATGATAGCTCTGGGAAGGTTGTGGCCTTGAAACCCATTCGGGGTGGAGGGATACGTGCAGGGTGTGGTAAGGCCAAATAGTCCCTAAAGATGAACATTCCATACTGGTGGGCTTTGGATAGGCCATAAAACGGCTCTTGTGGACCCCTGGTTCCCCCATCACCACCACCACCAGTGGTGCAAAGAAATCTGAGGTGAGTTAGCTAGCAGTTAGCTAATTCCGGAGTAGCCAGGCAACATGGGACCCCCTGACCACATGTAGAAGGTCCCCCACCCCGTAATGTGGACTTTCTGCTGTTTACACTGCCACACGGAAATCCGAGGTGGCCACTCCACCTCAATCCCCCACCCTGTTTCCATCTCTTCAGGAATTCCCCTCCACGTTCCATTTCTCCGACTCTACCGACCGCGTCGGTCCTTTGTGCTTTAAGAGGCGACAGCGTTCCCGGGGGGGGGGTGAAAAAAAATAAAAGTGCCATTTGTTCTTTTTCCGTTTCCTCTGCAAGTCGTATTCCTTGTGGCTTAGTTAATCCAAGTTCTTGGCCGAGTTCCGCCGCGACCCAAGTGGCTTTACAATAAGCTCTATACAAAAGATAAACCCTAAACGTTTTTCTTACAGTATGTACAAAATGCCTCCTCCTGCTCCTCCTCCTCTTCCCCCTCGCAGCCTCCTCTTTAACCTAGTGACTGTACATGTAAGACTTTCCCCTCCCGCCCTCTCCGAGCGGTACCGTCGCAGGGGAGAGGCCGACAGTCTTTCTTTTGTCGCTCGAGACCACAGTTCTTTGAGAATACCGTACACAGTAGTGCTAGCATTTTGTAAACGTAAAGAGAACGCCGGAGCACCTCCCGCCGTCATTCCTCGTCCGTGCACACCTGGAACAAACAACAGAGGCGCGCCGTGAGACGGGATGCAGGTCACATAGGTTGAGATGTAAATGTAAAAGTGCGGTTTGCCATAAAACCCTATCCTAGACCAACTAAGAACGGTCCACAGTGGTGGTCAATGGAACCAGACGTCCACCC
>JAMWET010006036.1:70000-78497 GCA_024036415.1 Prochilodus magdalenae
TACAAACACTCTGGAGACATGTGTAGGTTCACTGGTGGTTCTAGATAGTAAATAAAGTTCCTTTATTTACTAGAGTGGGGTTTGGAGTGAAAGGCTTCGTTCTAGAGAAGCTCACTGGGTCAGAACCGCTCACTGTGGTGGGGAACGGAACCAGAGGTCCCCCACCAACATCCTATACAAACACTCTGGAGACATGTGTAGGTTCACTGGTGGTTCTAGATAGTAAATAAAGTTCCTTTATTTACTAGAGTGGGGTTTGGAGTGAAAGGCTTCGTTCTAGAGAAGCTCACTGGGTCAGAACCGCTCACTGTGGTGTGGAAGACTGAACCAGAGTTGGTCCCACCCCAGGGTCCCCATCACTATCACAAACACTCTGGAGACATGTGTAAGGGTCACAAAGGTGTGGTTCTAGATAGTAATGAAGTTCCTTTAGTTAAAAACATAGAGGTGGGTTTGGAGTGAACATACTGCTTCGTAGTCTATAATAAGTCACTGGGTCAGAAGCCGCTCACTGTAGTGGGAGAAACGGAGACCAGAGGGTCCCCCATCAGCACCGGAACAAACACTGGGGGTATACACAATGTAGGATCAGTCTCATGTGGTTCTGGTGGGAGGAGTAGGATGCAAGAAGCGCGGTGCAGTACAGAGTGGGGAGTCGGGGTGTGAAATCGCATTCGTTCTACGAAGCTCACAGTCAGTTCCGTCTCTGCATTGCTGAAGTGGAACAGATAGAAGCGAATGGCTTCAGTGATACAAGCTACGAGGAGGAGGAGAATGGGTGTAGGAAGGGACACTGGTGGGGGAAAGGTATACGGGGTTCGGGGAGAAGAGGGGAGAAGAGGAGTGAAAGGCTCGTTCTAGGCGAGGCTCACTGGGTCAGAAACCGCTCACTTGTGGTGGGGAACGGAACCACGAGAGTTCCCCACCAACATTCCTATACAAACACTCTGGAGGACATGTGTAGGTTCACTGGTTGGTTCTGTTATAGTAAATAAAGTTCCTTTATTTACTAGAGGGTGGGTTTGGAGTGAAAGGCTTCGTTCTAGAGCCTCGAAGCTGCATGTGGTCAGAACCGCTCACGTGTGGTGGGGAACGGATACCAGAGGTCCCCCACCAACATCCTATACAAAACACTCATGGAGACATGTGTTTAGAATGCACTGCGGTTACGCGGGTGACCACGGTTCTAGATAGTAAATAAAGTTCCGTTTATTTACTACTAGAGTGGGGTGTTGGAGTGAAGGGGTTGGTTATTTGGAGAAGCTCACTGGGTCTTCAGATCTAACCGGAACTCACTGTGGTGGGGAACGGAACCAGAGGTCGGTCACCAAGGGGAATCCTGGTACAAACACTCTGGAGACATGTGTAGGTTTCACTGGTGGTTCTAGATTAGTAAATAAAGTTCCTTTATTTACTAGAAGTGGGGGTGTTTGGAGTTTGAAAGGCTTCGTTCTAGAGAAGCTCACTGGGTCAGAACCGCTCACTGTGGTGGGGAACGGAACCCATGTAAGACCCCGAAAGTTCCCATCAACCACCCACTGTGTAGGTTAGATGGTTCCCGATAAAGTTCCTGTATGTGTTTGTTCAAAAAGAGACCGCTGGTTCACACACAAACCCCCTCGGAGCTTCCGGGAGCTCTGAGGGAGGGGGCAGCGGTGCGTACCGATCTTGTTGCCTCTCTGCCATTTGAAGGTGACCTTGCGGAGGCCTACGTGCATCACGTTGTCGTAGGACTTGGGCGTATTGCACACTTGGCCAATGACGTTCCGCTGCCTCAGGGATCCGTAGCGCTTCTCCTCAAAGGAGCGGATGGCGCGCTGCACCGCCTCCATCGGACTCTGGCGCGCTGCTGTGTCTGGGACAGGAAACAGAGAGGCAGAGGTGGTCATGCTGAGCTCGAGTGATGGGAACGAGGTTATGGTGACGGAGCTGCTGGGACTGTGCAGGCCTGTCTCAGTGCCGTGCGGGTTAAAGATGCTCTAGGGTGGTCCGGGGTTTGGAGAGCTCACTGGTGGGATTCTGAAGGCAGTGTGCGGGAGAACACTTCACGTGTCGGGACTGAGCTCTGAGAGGGGTCTGGGTTGTATTGGGAAGGGGTCTGGGTTGTATTGGGAAGGGGTCTGGGTTGTAAAGGAAGGGGTCTGGGTTGTAAAGGAAGGGGTCTGGGTTGTAAAGGAAGGGGTCTGGGTTGTATTGGGAAGGGGTCTGGGTTGTAAAGGAAGGGGTCTGGGTTGTAAAGGAAGGGGTCTGGGTTGTAAAGGAAGGAGTCTGGGATGTAAAGGAAGGGGTCTGGGATGTAAAGGAAGGGGTCTGGGTTGTAAAGGAAGGGGTCTGGGATGTAAAGGAAGGGGTCTGGGATGTAAAGGAAGGGGTCTGGGATGTAAAGGAAGGGGTCTGGGATGTAAAGGAAGGGGTCTGGGTTGTAAAGGAAGGGGTCTGGGTTGTAAAGGAAGGGGTCTGGGTTGAAGTGGAAGGGGTCTGGGTTGTAAAGGAAGGGGTCTGGGTTGTAAAGGAAGGGGTCTGGGTTGTAAAGGAAGGGGTCTGGGTTGTAAAGGAAGGGGTCTGGGTTGTAAAGGAAGGAGTCTGGGATGTAAAGGAAGGGGTCTGGGATGTAAAGGAAGGGGTCTGGGTTGTAGTGGGAGAGGTCTGAGTTGTAAAGGAAGGGGTCTGGGTTGTAAAGGAAGGGGTCTGGGTTGTAGTGGGAGAGGTCTGGGTTGTAAAGGAAGGGGTCTGGGTTGTAAAGGAAGGGGTTTGGGCTGTAGTGGGAGGGGTCTGGGATGTTACTACGGGAGGGGGCCTGGGATGTATAACCAGGAAGGGTGGTCTGGGGATGTAAAGGAAGGGGTCTGGGTTGTAAAGGAAGGGGTCTGGGTTGTAGTGGGAGGGGTCTGGGATGTAAAGGAAGGGGTCTGGGTTGTAGTGGGAGGGGTCTGGGTTGTAAAGGAAGGGGTCTGGGATGTAAAGGAAGGGGTCTGGGTTGTAAAGGAAGGGGTCTGGGATGTAAAGGAAGGGGTCTGGGTTGTAAAGGAAGGGGTCTGGGTTGTAAAGGAAAGGGTCTGGGTTGTAAAGGAAGAAGTCTGGGTTGTAAAGGAAGGAGTCTGGGATGTAAAGGAAGGGGTCTGGGATGTAAAGGAAGGGGCCTGGGTTGTAAAGGAAGGTGTCTGGGATGTAAAGGAAGGGGTCTGGGATGTAAAGGAAGGGGTCTGGGATGTAAAGGAAGGAGTCTGGGATGTAAAGGAAGGGGTCTGGGTTGTAAAGGAAGGGGTCTGGGTTGTAAAGGAAGGGGTCTGGGTTGAAGTGGAATGGGTCTGGGTTGTAAAGGAAGGGGTATGGGTTGTAAAGGAAGGGGTCTGGGTTGTAAAGGAAGGAGTCTGGGTTGTAAAGGAAAGGGGAAGGGTGGGAAGGGGTGGAGTCTGGATGTTAAGAAGGAGGAAGTTTGGTCCTGGGATTGTAAAGGAAGGGGTCTGGGTTGTAGTGGGAGAGGTCTGAGTTGTAAAGGAAGGGGTCTGGGTTGTAAAGGAAGGGGTCTGGGTTGTAGTGGGAGAGGTCTGGGTTGTAAAGGAAGGGGTCTGGGTTGTAAAGGAAGGGGTTTTGGATGTAGTGGGAGGGGTCTGGGAAGTACGGGGAGGGGCCTGGGACATACCAGGAAGGGGTCTGGGATGTAAAGGAAGGGGTCTGGGTTGTAAAGGAAGGGGTCTGGGTTGTAGTGGGAGGGGTCTGGGATGTAAAGGAAGGGGTCTGCGTTGTAGTGGGAGGGGTCTGGGTTGTAAAGGAAGGGGTCTGGGATGTAAAGGAAGGGGTCTGGGTTGTAAAGGAAGGGGTCTGGGATGTAAAGGAAGGGGTCTGGGTTGAAGTGGAAGGGGTCTGCGTTGTAAAGGAATGAGTCTGGGATGTAAAGGAAGGGGTCTGGGATGTAAAGGAAGGGGTCTGGGTTGTAAAGGAATGAGTCTGGGTTGTAAAGGAAGGGGTCTGGGATGTAAAGGAAGGGGTCTGGGTTGTAAAGGAATGAGTCTGGGTTGTAAAGGAAGGGGTCTGGGATGTAAAGGAATGAGTCTGGGTTGTAAAGGAAGGAGTCTGGGATGTAAAGGAAGGGGCCTGGGTTGTAAAGGAAGGAGTCTGGGATGTAAAGGAAGGGGCCTGGGTTGTAAAGGAAGGAGTCTGGGATGTAAAGGAAGGGGTCTGGGATGTAAAGGAAGGGGTCTGCGTTGTAAAGGAATGAGTCTGGGTTGTAAAGGAAGGAGTCTGGGATGAAAAGGAAGGGGCCTGGGTTGTAAAGGAAGGAGTCTGGGATGTAAAGGAAGGGGTCTGGGATGTAAAGGAAGGGGTATGGGTTATAAAGGAAGGGGTCTGGGTTGTAAAGAAAGGAGTCTGAGATGTAAAGGAAGGGGTCTGGGATGTAAAGGAAGGGGTCTGGGATGTAAAGGAAGGGGTCTGGGATGTAAAGGAAGGGGTCTGGGATGTAAAGGAAGGGGTCTGGGTTGTAAAGGAAGGAGTCTGGGATGTAAAGGAAGGGGCCTGGGTTGTAAAGGAAGGGGTCTGGGTTGTAAAGGAATGAGTCTGGGTTGTAAAGGAATGAGTCTGGGTTGTAAAGGAAGGGGTCTGGGTTGTAAAGGAAGGGGTCTGGGTTGTAAAGGAAGGGGTCTGGGATGTAAAGGAAGGGGTCTGGGATGTAAAGGAAGGGGTCTGGGTTGTAAAGGAAGGGGTCTGGGATGTAAAGGAAGGGGCCTGGGTTGTAAAGGAAGGGGTCTGGGATGTAAAGGAAGGGGCCTGGGTTGTAAAGGAAGGGGTCTGGGTTGAAGTGAAAGGGGTTCTGGGTTTAAGTGGAAGGGGTCTGGGACGTACCAGGAGGGGTCTGGGTTGTAAAGAAAGGGGTCTGGGTTGTAAAGGAAGGGGTCTGGGTTGAAGTGGAAGGGGTCTGGGACGAAGTCTGATGAACACATCATTAACATTATTCACTCGTCCCTTTCACGTTCAGCATCGGGTGACCCCCATCAACAAGCCCTACAAGAACTCAGACGCCAGAACTGGCACTCTCCTGACCTTTGGACTGGCTGATGAAGTTGCGTAACTCCCAGCTTCGGCGGACTGCAGCAGCAGGGTCTGACTTGGGATATGCCGGCTCTGAGCAGGGAAAGAAAGGGAATGTAAAACGAACACCACCAACACATCAAATGCAAAGCAGCCCCAACACTGGATGCTTAGACCGGCACTGCTGGATTAGACACCACGTCATCTGGAAGCAGGTCAGGGGTCACATAACAACCAACACTTCAGAGTTATTCAGAGTGGGCTTGGTGGGAAATGGTCCAGATGCTCTTAACAGTGGTGGTGATGGGAACCAGGGGTCTCCATGTCTACAACCCACAGACAGACACTCTATGGACCATCCTAGACTGCACTTTGGATTAGGACTGGTTGATCATTGCGCTCCCTGGTGCCCAAGGTGCTGTCTGGAGCTCCATCCCTCTAGAGCCTGGTGCTGGGGGCCCTTCAGCCCCTGCTTGGCCCAGGGAATGGCGACTATGGGCTTCCCTCATTCCTCCATTCACCACCACTGCGGACAGCTCGTGCCAAACCCACTCTGAATGCCACATCCTGAACATCGTTCAATCATCGGCGGATGCTGGTCACCAGCAGGCCTCACCTTCTCGGTCCTCCGTCGGGCTGGAGTGTCGGCTGAGGGATCTAAACTGGAGCTCGGCCGCCACCGACGACAGGCGGTCATTCTCGTGGACGCTGTGGGGCGACAAACATCTCGTCACACTGCACCGAACTATACACCAGCATCTCCGCCCAGGAGTCCGGCCTCCGCTAACGCGCAGGGAACACTTCGCATAGAGTGTTGAGTAACTAACATCAAGGAGTCCCTTAGCTGAGAGGAAGTAATACATTCACCATGGTTACGGTGCTCAGCTTGCGTTCAGTAAACACGTTAACTTAACACTGGTGAACTATCGTTAGCACGTCGCTTCACGTTAGCCGGTCAACACCAGATGTGAACTGTTCCCTGTACATTCCTACTTACCTCGTAATGCGAGGCGGGTCAAGCTACGGACCGCTGCTCGTACGAGGCAGCTCACGCAGGCCTACATGGTCGTTACGGGCAACCGAAGACAGGTGAACACGTCCCCTACAGAGAACACACTGAGGTACGGACTTCCGGGTCACAGGGGTGCTGGACCCTAGCCCTGCGCTCACTGGGTCGAAGGCAGGAGGCGGCCAGCACAGGACGGACGCACAGTGGGCCAGAACTGCTCGGAGAGGCGTCTGGTTCCATCCGCCTCTTCCGTACGCGGACGTGTGCTCTCTGTACGGGGTGTGTTCACCTGGGGGTTCTGATTGGTGCGTACACAGATCACATCATCCGGGTTATTGGGTCGGATCACAAGGATTCAAGCAGACCACAATCGTTTCCCACGGTTAGCAGCGCAAGGCCAGGATTAGGATTATCAGGTGAGCTGAGGCAAACGTGTAAACGAACGGAAGCAGTGGAGGCAGTTTACCGAGAGACGGAGCCGCTCTCAGGGAGCCAGTGCTACTAGGGCAGCTTTAGAGGGCAGCTGAGTACAGCTACTGAGTACTGACGAGCTACACGACCAGACAAAAGTTTAGGGACACCCGTCTTATAGACTCTACGGTCTTACACTTAACAGCTCCAGTACATATCCTGATACACCACATATACTCACAGTCCAGCCACATTATTATGACCACTTCCTACTTTCCTCTGCGGCAGCACGTAGGTCATGAAGGAAGTGGACCAAGTTCCAGACTGTAGTCCATCTGTTTCTCTGTGTACTGTACTACCCTGTTCTTCAATGGTCAGGACCCCCACAGGACCACCACAGAGCAGGTACGATGTGGGGGGTGGATCATTCTCAGCGCTGCAGGGACACTGACGTGGTGGTGGTGTGTTAGTGTGTGTGGTGCTGGTGTGAGTGGATCAGGCACAGTGCAGTGTTGGTCAGCCTCTCATCAGTGGTCACCGGACGCCTCCCACACGACTAGCCCCACCGGACGCCTCCCACTCGACTCGCCCCACGGGACGCCTCCCACACGACTAGCCCCACAGGACGCCTCCCACTCGACTAGCCCCACGGGACGCCTCCCACACGACTAGCCCCACCGGACGTCTCCCACACGACTAGCCCCACAGGACGCCTCCCACTCGACTCGCCCCACCGGACGCCTCCCACACGACTCGCCCCACACGACGCCTCCCACACGACTCGCCCCACCGGACGTCTCCCACACGACTAGCCCCACCGGACGTCTCCCACACGACTAGCCCCAGAGGACGTCTCCCACACGACTAGCCCCACAACTGACTGCCCCACGGCGCCTAACACAAAAAACAAAAAACTAAAAAAACCGAACGGCTCGACTAGACGCCCCCACCGGACGCCCCCAACTCGACTCGCCCCACAGGACGTCTCCCACTCGGCTCGCCCCACCGGACGCCTCCCACACGACTAGCCCCACCGGACGCCCCCAACTCGACTCGCCCCACAGGACGTCTCCCACTCGACTCGCCCCACCGGACACCTCCCACTCGACTCGCCCCACAGGACGTCTCCCACGTCTCCCACTCGACTGTGGGGCGTCCGGTGGGGCGCAGCAGCAGCTACGCCCTCCACTCGACTCGCCCCACCGGACGCCTCCCACTCGACTCGCCCCACCGGAGGCCTCCCACTCGACTCCCTCCACTCGACTCGCCCCACCGGACGCCTCCCACTCGACTCGCCCCACCGGACGTCTCCCACTCGACTCGCCCCACCGGACGTCTCCCACTCGACTCGCCCCACCGGACGTCTCCCACTCGACTCGCCCCACAGGACGTCTCCACCGGACGTCTCCGCACAACGACTATCCCAGAGGACGCCCTCCCACCGACTAGCCCCAGAGGACGTCCCTCCCACATGCACTCGCTCTCTCTCCCAACAACCCGGCCTCCCATTCGACTTGCCCCACCGGACTCACCCACATCGTACCTGCTCTGTGGTGGTCCTGTGGGGGTCCTGACCATTGAAGACCAGGGTAACACAGTATCCAGAGAAACAGATGGACTAGCGTATCATTGTGCCACTCAGGACCTTCTTTGCATGACACACAGTGAGGCTACCCGGTCCAGACATCCACCTGGTAGCTACACCGTCACAGCATCAGGAGGATGGAAAACTCACCTCTAGGAACGAAAACGTTAGTGCTCTGATTGGGTTATCACATCATCCCACACGCTTCAAACATCAGCCTGGCCTCTACACGATCAACACGGCAGCCGGCGCTAACACGCTACACAGCAAATCACCTGCCAGCCTGTAGCTGGAGTAAAGCGGCGCTCTCAGCCTTCTGTTGCAGTACAGCGTTTTAAAACGTCAGGGTCATTGTGTTCAGCCCTGGGCGCGATCTAGGGAGGATGTCCCTGATAATTTGGAACGTCGTTTGAAGGTGCTCTATCGACCACCATAGATGTCCGCTCTGCGGGTTCTTTTCCGGA
>JAMWET010006037.1:0-13493 GCA_024036415.1 Prochilodus magdalenae
GACTGCTGCGGCCGTCGTCGGGGCTCGTTCCGTGCCACACCAGGTTCGGCATCAACAGCTCCTCCAGTAATAACACGCTGGAGAACATGGCTCACTTAAAGCAAAACCCCCCTTTAAAAGAGAGAGAGGAGACGAGAGAGGGAGAGAGACGAGAGGATAGAGAGAGAGGGAGAGAGAGAGATGGGGAGAGAGAGACAGAAGAGTAAGGAGAGAGAGAGAGAGAAGACGCTGAGAGGCGATCGGGAGAAGTGATGTGGTGGAGGAGAGAGAGAGGAGAGAGAGGAGAGGGACGGGGGAGAGATGAGAGATGAGAGATGAGAGATGAGAGATGAGATGAGAGATGAGAGGGAGAGAGAGATGGGAGTGACAGAGATGAGAGAGAGAGAGAGAGACGCGAGAGAGGGGGATGAGAGATGAGGCGAGAGAGAGAGGACTAGAGAAAGAGAGAGAGCTTGAGAGAGATGAACGAGAAAGAGAAAGAGAGGAGATGGAGAGAAGATGAAAGAGAGGGAGAGGGAGGAAGAGAGAGAAAGGAGAGAGAAAGGGGAGAGAAAGAGATAGGAAAGAGGGGAGAGAAAGAATAGGTGAGAAAGGGAGGGAAGAGAGAGAGAGAGAGAGAGAGAGAGAGAGAGAGAGAGAGAGAGAGAGAGAGAGAGAGAGAGAGGGAGGGGGAGAGAGAGAGAGAGAGAGAGAGAGAGAGAGAGAGGGAGAGAGAGAGAGAGAGAGAGAGAGAGAGGGAGAGGGAGAGGGAGAGGGAGAGAGAGAGAGTGAGAGAGAGAGAGAGAGAGAGAGAGAGCGAGATAGGGGATGAGAGAGAGCGAGAGAGAGAAAGAGAGAGAGATAGAGAAAGAGAGAGAGAGAGAGAGAGAGAGAGGGGGGGGGAATGAATGCTATAAATGGGCACAGTAACAAATTTACATTAACACAGGTGTGGGTAATCACATTGCGAGCTGCAGGACACATGGCCACAGTGAGGCGATGTGGCTCATCAGAGTTCGATTGCAGCATGTTGGTGGAATGCCTGGATTGGGCTAATGCCGAGTGAACGTAAAGGCCACACCATTCATCAGAACTCTCCGGAATGCTCCTTAAACCGCTGCGGGATAGGCATACGGAACCTCTGACATTAAATGTGGATTGGATTTCTGATTTCCTGTCTGTTCATGGACGGGTCTGTCCAGGCGCTGCCGTGCACCTGTACAGGATCTAAAGTATCTGATAAGACAGAAGCTGAACCGTCAGCGGTCGGCTCGCAGGAAGAGCTACACGGCTGAAAGAGCTTTCCCTTCTGATTCTGCTCCCTCCGCTCTCTGATCCTCCCAGCACACACTGTACCAGCCAGCAGACACACGCAACCCCAAAGATATCCCAGCAATGAGAAGGTGTGCTACTGAGGCACCAGCAGGGGGCGCTGACAATCCATAGGTTTCCAGGGCAGCACAGCATTCCTGCAGAACCCGCACACCACTTTCTAGCAGGAGCGGGAAACGAGCAGAGATAAGAAGTAGATGGGTGAAAGCAAAGACGAAGAGAAAATCAAAGACAAAATCTCTCTTAATAATAAAAGCGGAAGTATTAGGCCAAAAATATCACCATGCCCAGAACAGAACCCTGTACCTGCATCAAAACAAACCAACAGGAATATTTCAATACGTGTGTAGAAATGAATACATGCATAAATAAATAACAGGATAAGCCGTTATATCAGTTTTTAATGGAAGTTAATGTAAGGAAATCAGTTTAAAGATCATTTGGTCTATTATTGTGGAGACTTGAGACTTTACCACAATGGAAACCGGAGCTTCCAAATGAAGCCAAAATAGAAACACAGAGTTTTGTGCATAAAGAGCAAAAAAAAAAAAAAGGAATTGAAATAAGAGTCAAAAAGCACAAGTTTCTGGATAAAAATGCAAAAATTTTTACTTAAATTTTACTAAAAACATACGAGGCCGTGCTTTTATTAAAATAACCATAAAGCAGGACACGAGCCGATCATTTACATTACCACTCATGGCATTTAGCTGAGGCTCTTATCCAGAGTGACCTACAAGGTTAACCATACCACAGGGACGCCAATGTGGTGTTAGGAGTCTCGCCCAGGGACTCTCACTGGTGTAGCTTAGCATAGTCACCCAGACCGAGATTCGAACCCCAGTCTCGAACATGTGGTGGTGGCTCCCTGGCGGGTAGGGGTGTTATCCACTGAGCTGCACCAACCACCATCACGCTGCCATATCCAACCCGTCTCACCTCTGAACTGTTTGTAAAATTCAAACACACTTAAAGGAACAGTTCGGCACTTACGGTCACGGGTACGGTCACTTACAGTCACAGGTACGGTCACGGTCACTTACGGTCACGGTCACTTACGGTCACGGGTACGGTCACGGGTACGGGTACGGTCACGGGTACGGTCACGGGTACGGTCACGGGTACGGTCACGGTCACTTACGGTCACGGGTACGGTCACGGGTACGGTCACGGGTACGGTCACGGGTGCGTTTTTTATTTTCTATTTACTTTAAATGCCGTTGACCGTTCAAGAGCTGGGGTTGCCAAAGCTGGAGCTCACCCAGACCATTTCCACGCACATGGCCAACTCGTGTAAGGCTATAAACCAGTTTGGTAAACAGGAATGGACCCCGCTAACCTAAATGACAAGAGCTAGCAAACCCTACAATGTACAACTGGACCAGAGATGACACCTGGAAGTAAAGAACCAGAAGGAAACGCTGTTCGTGTCTTTTCTGTCCTCCTTGTGCTTACTGTCTGTGGGCTTTCTTTCTGATGGTGTGGCAGTTGCACTGTGGTGCGATCGGAGTTGATACCGGGACTAGTTTGATTGTAGCATGATCGTAGAATGCCTGGATTAAGTAGTTGGTCGGTATGCCTGGATTGGGTGGTTGGTCAGAATGCCTAGATTGGCTGGTTGGTCAGAATGCCTGGATTGGGTGGTTGGTCGTGAAATGCCTGGATTGGGTGGTTGGTCGGAATGCCTGGATTGGGTGGTTGGTCGGAATGCCTGGATTAAGTAGTAGGTCGGAATGCCTGGATTGGGTGGTTGGTCGGAATGCCTGGATTGGGTGGTTGGTCGGAATGCCTGGATTGGGTGGTTGGTCGGAATGCCTGGATTGGGTGGTTGGTCGGAATGCCTGGATTGGGTGGTTGGTCTGAATGCCTGGATTAAGTAGTAGGTCGGAATGCCTGGATTGGGTGGTTGATCGGAATGCCTGGATTGGGTGGTTGGTCGGAATGCCTGGATTGGGTGGTTGGTCGGAATGCCTGGATTGGGTGGTTGGTCGGAATGCCTGGATTAAGTAGTTGGTCGGTATGCCTGGATTGGGTGGTTGGTCGGAATGCCTGGATTGGGTGGTTGGTCGGTATGCCTGGATTGGGTGGTTGGTCGGAATGCCTGGATTGGGTGGTTGGTCAGAATGCCTGGATTGGGTGGTTGGTCAGAATGCCTGGATTGGGTGGTTGGTCAGAATGCCTGGATTGGGTGGTTGGTCGGAATGCCTGGATTGGGTGGTTGGTCGGAATGCCTGGATTGGGTGGTTGGTCGGAATGCCTGGATTGGGTGGTTGGTCGGAATGCCTGGATTGGGTGGTTGGTCAGAATGCCTGGATTGGGTGGTTGGTCGGAATGCCTGGATTGGGTGGTTGGTCAGAATGCCTGGATTGGGTGGTTGGTCGGAATGCCTGGATTGGGTGGTTGGTCGGAATGCCTGGATTGGGTGGTTGGTCAGAATGCCTGGATTGGGTGGTTGGTCAGAATGCCTGGATTGGGTAGTTGGTCGGTATGCCTGGATTGGGTGGTTGGTCGGAATGCCTGGATTGGGTGGTTGGTCGGTATGCCTGGATTGGGTGGTTGGTCGGAATGCCTGGATTGGGTGGTTGGTCGGAATGCCTGGATTGGGTGGTTGGTCAGAATGCCTGGATTGGGTGGCTGGTTGGAATGCCTGGATTGGGTGGTTGGTCAGAATGCCTGGATTGGGTAGTTGGTCAGAATGCCTGGATTGGGTGGCTGGTCGGAATGCCTGGATTGGGTGGCTGGTCGGAATGCCTGGATTTAGTGGTTGGTCAGAATGCCTGGATTGGGTGGCTGGTCGGAATGCCTGGATTGGGTGGCTGGTCGGAATGCCTGGATTGGGTGGTTGGTCGGAATGCCTGGATTGGGTGGCTGGTCGGAATGCCTGGATTGGGTGGTTAATGGATTGGTTGGGTGAATTCTGTCAGTTGGCTTCCTTTCTGATGGTGTAGCAGTTCCATTGTGGTGCGATCGGGGTTGATACCGGGGCTAGGTTTGAGTGGGGGTGTATTTGTTGTTATTGTTCCGGTGACTATTGACTTCCAGTGTGTGTTAGGGACTTCAGGCTTGCAGCTTCAGTTGTAAACTCTGGACTCTGAGCGGGGTACGGCCAAACTATTTCTTTAAACCCAAACTTACACATCATCCCTGTCCAAAGAAAAACATGCACTTCCATTTTTGCTGATTTTTACTTTTATGCCGTATTTGATCACATGAGCTGCTGTTTACACCGTGTGGACATTTCATGAAGAGTGGACCAACAGAAATGGCCAAAAACTACTTGGAAAGATGTCTGGTTCCATTGACTTCCATTCAAATTACATGAGGTTTTTGGCCTCTCCTGTAAAGTTGCCGGTTTGGAGATTTGGACAGTGCCGATAGATTGTTTATAACTTAAATATTTTTTTTTATTTAAATTTATTATTTATGTTCAAATATGATCAAAATACACCATCAGTACAGTTAGGTATAGTAATTGCTATTTACCTAGATTTTAGTAATACTAAATTATAATTACCATGCTCAGTACATAGTTTTCTATTGACAAAAGTGCAAACAAATTTGGCAGGTATACTGAAATTATGATCACAGTTAGTTTTACTTTGATAGAAAAAGAGATCGATCATCAGACAACTTCATAACCAGAAAAATAAAAGGAGTAAAAATAAATAAAAACAGAATAAACAGATAAAAGTCTTTTTGGGGGGGAAATGTAGAACTGTGTGGCCATTTTGTCCACTGTGGAAACCAACTTAATGTTTTAGCTTGTTTATTTCCCACAGCTGGGCCCATTAACATAAACACGATTACTGATTTAACTGTAGGCTTTGATCATTTCATGCCCATTTGGCTTTTATACCAAAGCGTTTCATTAGGCTAATTAGCCTGAACACACAATCGGTCTAGCGAACACAGCAGCAACAGTGAGAGCGCAATCCTCTTCCAATTGCAAGACCACAATTCCTTTGTAGCTCATTACTGTACCAAATGGTACGGTGGTCTGCACACGGCTCCAGCTGGTATTAAATAAGGGTATTAGTATTTAATTATGTTATTCATCCTTTATTGACGTTTTAGGATTGGCTATGCCGGTGGAGAATATTCATAAGGCCTTATCAGGTGAAGACGATTCTGAGGAGTAACACATTCTCTGACTCTCCCAACCCACCTGGCAGCTGGTGAAGGCACTGAAACGGATTGCTAGAAAGCAGATGAGGGCTATTACAAGCTTATCAATGTGCGTTCAGCTTCACAAAGGTCACTTTTCTACAATGACGGTGCCAATACAGTGAAAAACACGCATTCTGTCTTTCACTGTGTGCTCCTTTCTCTCTTCCACCTGTTCCTCTCCTGGGCAGCCATCATTAAAGGTGGTTTCGGCTGCGGGAACAAAACGCGGGTCATGAGGGACCATTATAGTGCTTAATGTGAGAGGCGTTCTGGGGGGGCCGAGTATTGTGAAAGCCATGCTGTCCTGCGTAATCTGTTTAGAAAGAGCACCTGCGCTGAAGGAGCACAGAGGAGCCGAGGACGCAGGCACTCACCTGCAGCACCTGTGCAGGCATGAACAACGCAGGTAGAGCTCAGGTGGCAGAAGAAAAGCTTTCAAAGGCTTCACACAACAAGGCAGAAACGCGGAGCACCAGCTCGGCCTGTGGCCTAAATCTGGGGCACAGATTCGAGCATGATTCTTCGGGACACAGTTTCAGAAGTCACTACATCACCCCGGCGAAGAGCTCTGAGGGTAACATGAGCGCAGGGACGGTTTAGGCGAGTGTTCAGGAGTTATTTTAATTAAAATGTTTTCAACTCATTTAAGCTCTTCCATCAAAATTCAAAATTCACAAGAATAAATGACGGATGGAAAACCAACAGGTGAATCATGAAGTCATAAAGCCCGAGTTGATTTATATTGGTAAGATTTGGTTCATTTTTATATTTTGGTTACTGTGCCTTTAAGATATTAAGATATATGTAAATGACATCATGTATTTACATATATGTAAAGTGGCTTATTCAAAAAGCAGTCCAGTCTGAAATAATTAACATATAATTAATATATATATATAAATAATTCAGTATGAATAGTAAACTGCTGTAAGATGAATGGGTGGGGCTAAACTGCTGTAAGTTGAATAGGTTGGGCTGAATTGCCGCAGTCTAAATGCGTAGGCAAATCTGTTATAGAATGAATGGGTGGGGCTAAACTGCTGTAGAATGAATGGGTGGGGCTAAACTGCTGTAAAATGAATGGGTGGGGCTAAACTGCCGTAATCTAAATGCGTGGGCTAAACTGCTTTAAGTTAAATAGGCTGGGCTAAACTGCAGTAACCTAAATTGGTGGCGGGATTAGAAAGAGAAGTGGGGAGGGGAGGAGCGGAGGGGCCACGACCGAGGACCAAAAACTCTTGCTGCTGTAGGCTGAATAGGTGGGGCTAAACTGCTGTAAGCTGAGTGGGTGGGGCTAAACTGCTGTAAGTTGAATAGGTTGGGCTGAATTGCCGCAGTCTAAATGCGTAGGCTAAACTGCTGTAGACTAAATGGGTGGGGCTAAACTGCTGTAAGATAAATGGGTGGGGCTTAACTACTGTAAGTTGAATAGGTTGGGCTGAATTGCCACAGTCTAAATGCGTAGGCTAATCTGCTGTAGAATGAATGGGTGGGGCTAAACTGCTGTAAAATGAGTGGGTGGGGCTGACCTGGCGTAATCTTAACGCCTGGGCTAAACTGCTTTAAGTTAAATAGGCTGGGCTAAACTGCAGTAACCTAAATGTGCGGCCAAAACTGCTGTAGGCTGAATAGGTGGGGCTAAACTGCTGTAAACTGAGTGGGTGGGGCTGACCTGACGTAGTCCAAATGCGTAGGCTATAACAGCTTTAAGTTGAATACGTTGGGCTAAACTGCAGTAACCTAAATGTGCAGGCTAACCTGCTGTAGGCTGAATGGGTGGGGCTAAACTGCTGTAGTCTTAATTGGCAGGCTTAAACTGTTGTAGGCTGAATGTGTGGGACTACACTGTTGTAGGCTGAATGGGTGCAGCTCAAATACTGCAGGCTGAATGGGTGGAGTTAAACAGCTGTAAGTTGAATAGGTGGAGCTAAACTGCTATAGGCTTAATATGTAGGGCTATAGGCTGAATAGGTGGGGCCAAAACTGCTATAAGCTAAATGGGTGGGGCTAAACTGCTGAAGGGTGGATGTTCAGGACTACACTGCTGTAGCCTTAATTGGCAGGCTTAAACTGTTGTAGGCTTAACGTGTGGGACTACACTGTTGTAGGCTGAATGGGTGCAGCTCAAATACTGCAGGCTGAATGGGTGGAGTTAAACAGCTGTAAGTTGAATAGGTGGAGCTAAACTGCTATAGGCTTAATATGTAGGGCTATAGGCTGAATAGGTGGGGCCAAAACTGCTGTAAGCTAAATGGGTGGGGCTGACCTGACGTAGTCCAAATACGTAGGCGAAACTGCTTTACAAGAATTTGAAATACGTTTGTGGCTAGAAGAAGACTGACTGCAGTAACTAAAAATGTGGCGGACGGTAAAGCCGTGCTGTAGGCTGAATGGGTGGGGCTAAACTGCTTTAAGTTGGGCTAAACGTATCTAGTCTAAATGGGTGGGGCTAAACTGCTGAAGGGTGGATGTTCAGGACTACACTGCTGTAGTCTTAATTGGCAGGGTTAAACTGTTGTAGGCTTAACGTGTGGGACTACACTGTTGTAGGCTGAATGGGTGCAGCTCAAATACTGCAGGCTGAATGGGTGGAGTTAAACAGCTGTAAGTTGAATAGGTGGAGCTAAACTGCTGTAGGTTTAATATGTAGGGTTATAGGTTTAATAGGTGGAGCTAGACTGCTGTAGGTGGGGCTATAGGTTTAATAGGTGGGGCTAAACTCCCTAATGGAAAAATCTAAACTGCTATAGGTTGGATGGGCGGGGCTAAACTCCCCTAGGCTGAACAGGCCAGTGCTGGTGTTTGGGTGATTACGGATTAGCGTTTGCCAATTTCAGAGCAAAGACTTTTGATAATATTTTTAAAAGACACTGGGTTTCCAAACGGGAGGGGGCCAGGAGCGGAATGTAATCGGCGCCGTGCTGAAGTAGGCCCGCTTCCGCGGCTTGGTCACCCTCGGCGTACTTGGAAAAACCGCCTGGCGGTTTGTCAACATTGGCCAAGTAGAAAACTGAGAGGAGCCCACTACTTTAGAAAAAAAGTGACCATTACCAGGGGGAAATCAATGCTGAAAGATGAAAAAAGGTAAAAGAAAGGGTAATAATGTTCTAGGTTAACTAAACGGCAGAACAATGTCCTTCTACTGATAAATGATCGAGGTCCACAGGCTGACAATGATGGTTTCGAAGTGACTAATCCTCGACCGAAATAAAGATGGAGGGGGAGAGGGTAGGGGGGGAAGTCTACCGTTTATCTCGAAGCATCTCACTCAGAGCCTGAGGTGGACCCCTGAAGGTCATGGCAATGAGCAGGCAGTCACATAGCATAACGACAAGGAAACGAGAATAATGGGCTGCTTTTGGAGGTGACCGAACGCGCCCTACTTACTAATGCTAGAGGCTATTATAGGTCGTCAACGACAGTAGCACCCGCCCCTTTCTCTTCATTGGTTTAAAGAATTACTTTCCCCCGAGATCCCACTGTACAGTGGGGCAAGGCAGCATCTGTGCAACAAGGGTGAACGAGTGAGCGAAGCAGGAACGAAGAGTGAGGTAAGAGAAGTGGTTAAACAGAAAACTAAAAAAAATATGTGGAGGTTTTCTCCAACCGATCGTCACATGGGCATGTGGCTGTTGTGTCCCTCAGAGAGGAAGACCAAGCACTGGATGGGTCCAGACTGCAGCTCCACGCCCTGCTGTAAAGTAGCTCCCACCTGCTGGAATCAGTCCCAACGGTCCCCGGAGTAATTTGGCGAATGGCAGGACTGAAATAGAGGAGAGAGTGGGCTCAATCGCATCTCTCTCCTCCGTGTGAAAGGTCCTCCCTTCTACGCTCTGTTCGAGTCTCCTCTCATGTCTGCTGTCCCTCTTGATTATCTAGTCTCCTCTCCCTCCTGTTTTCGTGCCCCTCTACTCTGCTCTCTCTGTCTCTCCTCTCTCTGTCGCTCTCTCTCTGGGGTCCCCCCGTCATTGAATCTCTCTCTCTGGTGTTCGTCGTCTCTTGTCCTCTTCCTCATCTGGATCCCTCTCTCTCTGTGGAAGGAGATTTCTCTTGCTCTTCTCTCTCTTCTTGGGGTCGGTCTCTCTTTTTCTCTACGTGTCCTGTCTCTTCTTTCTGTTTGCTTCGGGCGGGGGGCCCCACGCGGGGCCTCTCTGTCGTCTGGTTCTGTCTCTCTACAGGTCCGCGCCATTCTCTGTGTGAGGGGGTGAGGTTAGGAAGGTCTCTCTCTCTCCCTTTTCTCTCTCTGTCCTCTCTCTCTGTCTTCTTCGTCATCTGTCAAGTCCTCACTGTCTGCTGCCTCTCGGTCTCTGTCTGTCTCTTTCTGGATCACGTTACCTCTCTCTCTGGTCCTCTTTTCGTCTGTCTCTCTCTGTCTGGGGTCGGGGGCGTTGGCATCTTCCTCTCTGTTTTTTCCTCTCAGCGGTCTCTGTCTGTCTCTGTTTCTCCCTGAATCCGATAAGAATCTGGGGTATCTGGTCAGGGCCCGCGTGTCTCCGGTTCCTCCTCTGGATCTCCTCGTCTCCCTGTTTCATCCAAGGAATCTCTGTCTCCGCATTCTCGTTCTTCTCTTCTCGTCTCCTCTCTCTGTCTGTCCTCTCGGGACTCCAATTCTCTCCTCTAACAGAAGATCAGCTGCAGGGTCTCTATCGGTCCTCGTTCTTCCTGTTCCTGCTCTGCTAACGTTCCTCCCTGTGTTCTTCTGTTCTCGTGTCTGTCGATCTGTGGGGTTTCTGTTTCTTGTCGATCCTCTCTGTGCCGGGGGCGTCGGATGCTGTCTGCGCAATGTCTCCTCCTCTCTCCTTCTTGTTTCTCTCCATCTGTTGTTGACAGGGGGTTTATGATTCTCTTCATCTCCCCGAAAACCCGGGCCACACGCCGCGTGAGTTCTCTGCGTCATCTGGTAGGGAGGTCACATCTTCCCTAGAACTGTCTCTCCCTCTCTCGGTCAGGTGGTCAAATCTGTTTCTTCTCTCTCTCTCTGTTCGGCAGTTTCGGGGTCTCTCCTTCTCACCCCCGGGAGTGGCCTCTGTTGTCGAGTTCTCCGTCTTCCTCTCGCCCTTTTTAACCCTTTTTTTCTTTTTTCCCCTTCCTCCCCCTCCCCCCCCCCCCCTCACCCCCCCCCCCCCCCCCCCCCCCTCCCCCCTTCTCAATCCCTCTCTTTTGGTGCCATTGTTTAGTGTTAACTTTCCCTCCTCTTCTCTCCTCGTCCCCTGTGACCTCTGTCTGCATCTCTGCTCGAATTTTTCCCCCCCCCCCTCCCGCTCTCCATCTCTCTCTCCCCCCTCACCTCTCTCTCCGACAGCGTCTCCTCATGGTCACTCATTTTCTCACTCTTGTCCTCTCTCTCATCTGGATACATGTCCTCGAATTCTCTATCCTCGTCTGCTCTCGCTCTCAACTCATCTTCCTGTCTCTCTCTCTGTTTTTGTCCCCCTCCCCCCCCCCCCCCCCCCCCCCTTTTCCTCTGTCTCTGTCTCTGTTTCTTTCTTTCTCTGGTCCTCTCCTGTCCTCTCTCTGCTCTCTGCCTGGGCCAGAACCAAACACGCTCCTACTGGTTGTTTCCTCTCCGTCTCTGGGTCTCTCGATTCTCTCTCTCCACCTGTTTTCTTTAGTTTTTTTATAGTTGATTTCCTCTCTCTCCTCCCCGGTTCTCTGATCCTCATCCCTCCTGTTTTCTCGCCCTCTCCATGTCTGGTCTCTGTCTCACCTCTCTCGACACCACTCATCGGCGGTCTCTCCATCCTCTTATCCCCTCCCCCAGCAAACAGACCCATCTCTGGTTCTGGGGTCGTCTCTCCTCTCCTTCTCTCACCGGCTGTTTCGCCTTTCTCGGCTTCTCTTCTCTCTCCTCTCCACTTTCTCTCTTCTCTCGTCCAACTCATCAGCTTCTCGTGAATTCTCTCTCTCTCTCTGTCTATCTCCCGTCGCTCCCTCTGTCTCATCCCCTCTCTCTCTACTCTCTCTCATTCTCTCAGCTCTCCGATCTCCTCTCTCTCCCGAACGATCCAACCACAGGAATGGCAAACTTGGCTTGGGTGGGTTTTGACATTTGGTTGATACACGCTAATGGGATTCAAGTTTCATTAGCTTCAGCTTGCAACATGTGGAAACTTAAACAAGGAGGGGCCTAAACTGCTGTGTAACCTGACTGACCCAACATCCCAAGCATAGGTCGAGCAGTAATGGGCCCCTGCCATGAGGCCATCCCTGTCAGTGTCAGCATCTTTGACTGTCAGTGAAGCTGCCACAACACTGGACTGTACAACTTATTACTCCACGCACACAGCGAACGTTAGACCCATTACGGGGAGGCGAGACTTAGCTTACTTGCTGCCGCCGCCACCTGCCCCACGGCTAACCGACCCCCCCCCTTAAACACCACGTCACCGTCGGCCAAACACATGCAGTGGTCGTTCGTAACCAGAATGTCATGTGAGTTGACTCAGAAATGGCAAGTTAAGGCGGGTCCATCTCTTCAGTGACGAGTCCCGCTTTAGAGAGTCCTTCAGTTGGTGGTTTGGTTGGGGAGACGCCCAAACGAATCCGTGTGTGGAGGCACCGAGTGGTCAGCACCAAGATGAAACAGTTTGTTGTCACACGTCCAGAAGACCTGGTGTCATTCCACCTCCACCCCTACCGCACCATCTGCAGGAACTGTGTGAGGATATTCAAGATGCATGGGATGGGTTATCACAGGACTCCATCAGGAACCTCTACAGCTCCATACCGAGACGTATGGCATGTTGGGTTAGCAAACATGGTTCCCCAAGACCATACTGAGAGCGGACTTCTGTATGTGTAGCTCAATAAATATTGATCATATCAGTCTATATGGATCATCAGTTATTGATCCTGGTATCCATCGATTATGAGGAAGTGGAGGTGGCAGTCAACTTGAACCATAAGTGTCTATACTGAGCTGCTGGAAAAACAGGACTCCAAGATGACAATTCTAAAGTTCACAGGTCGGCAAATGTGATTGATTGACATGATTCATCACAATCCCCAGATTGGAATTCTCTTGAGAATCTTTGGGACTACATGAAAAAGGCATCCACCAAATCTGGACTAAGTGACTAATCCTTTGATGCAACATTGACATGGTCAACATCCAGAAACCTGTCCAGTTCCATTTTGTCCAGTGAGTCCAGAATGAAGCTGATACAACTGAAAGTTCTATATTCCAAGGTTCATATGTACCACCCATTACTAACTCCGGGTAAAACCGAAATTCCATGACTAGCCTTGGATCAGCGTATATCACTAGCTCTCAAACGCTGTCGCCATGCAGAGCCTGCAGGGGGGCCGTCTGGGACTGAGGGGCAGGAGAAGAACATGAAGCAACTGGCAGAGGAAAAAAGCAGTCCCCGCTGTAACGTTAGGTCAGTGAACGAGGGAAATAGAGGGAGATACTTTCCAAAAAGAGAAAAGACAAACAGGTGAGTCACATCAACATTATGAGGTCGGTTTGGGCGGGGGGCGGAATTCGCTACAGGCGGGCTGGGGGGCAAGCGGGTACTAGAGCTTGGGAGCCACATGGCTCCCGGCCGGACCAAATCCCGAGTCAGGCGAGCCAGGCCCCGGGGGCCGTCGCCTTTTTTGGATTTTTATCCAACGGTCGACATTTTGACTCTGGCAATAGGGAAGGATACATGAAAGATCACTGGTCTTGCGTGGGGTTCATGAGGTCGGTGCGCGTGCAGAGGGTGATGAGTCGCTGTGCTGAGTGATCTGGACAACTGTAATAGGGAGGGGGTCCAGCAGGCGGGCTGCAAGAAGCAGAGAGCACAACGTCCTGCAGGCTTAGGGGGAAAGAACGCATTCCCCGGTAGCGATTACCCCCGAGGTGGGTGGGTCTGGGGTCAGAATGGCGAATGGGGAGGGGCGTACAAGTGACCATAGGCCTCAACCAACATCAATGAGGACAACGATGGGTACAGCCGGGACGAGAAACCAGTCGAAACACGACAAGTAGGGGCTGGGAGCAACGTACACACAAACACAGGGTCAGGGCT
>JAMWET010006038.1:0-15000 GCA_024036415.1 Prochilodus magdalenae
AAATTGATTGCAACTTCTGTGGGGTATTATGAAGTAGCCAAGGAGAAGAAGATGTAGCTCCATCATCAACAGGGAAAAGAGACTCAAGAGTGTCTATCTAGCTTGTGGATGAAGTTTTACCTACAGGACAAGGAGGTTGATCAGTGACAAATGATTCAAATAATAATTCTAGAGCAACCAACCACACTGTTCTGAAGGAGTTTTGACGACCGTGGGGGTACAGAGGAGACTGCTGGGTATTTGCGCTTCCCTGTGGTGGAGCACGGGATCTTCTAGGTCTGTAAGATGGAAGTTGAAAAGGTTATTGTCAAATACATAGTGGGAGAGCAAAAGTGTAAACTAAAGATTAATATAAGGCGATACAAGACTTATCCCATATCACCAAAGTGGTCCATCCAACAGGCTGGAATTCGAACCCTAAAATCCATTTGAACTGCATTACCAAGTCTTTGAATGTGATAAATCAGCTCTAAAAACTCCATCCACTTAAATATCACCAAGTAACCCCAAAATAAAACCTTAGGGTTAGCAAAAGGCATGAACGTGGATGGGCCCCCACAGGGTTAGCCTACCCTGTTGCCCATGAGTTGCGGTCATACACTTCGACTCCCATTGTATCATGTCACCAAGATGCACACTTCATAGAATTATGGTGAAATATCACCAACAAATGTCCCATATTACAAAAGCGTCCATACATGCTAAAATTCAAACCCCTAAAATCCATTGAAACTGCATTATATTACCAAAAGTGTCCCCATATTACCAAGGTGGGATGTGAGCAACTCTAGAACCCAGCATCTAAATATCAAGTAACCCAGGGTGAAACCCTAGTGTTAGGGTTAGCAAAAGCATATTACCAAAAGCGTGACTGAACCCAACAGGGTCACTGCCCTGTTGATAGAGTGCAGTTTATACACTTCACCTTGAAAATTGACGCACTTCCTCATAGAGTAAGTGTTATATTACCAAGATGTCCCACATGACCAAGGTGGATTTGCGCCGATCCATCAACTCTAGAAAAAAACCAGACATTAATATCAAGTAACCCATAAAACCATAAGGTTAAGGTTAGCAAACCAGGTAGTAAAGCATATCACTAAAATGGACTGAGGTTTGACGGAGTGTGGTTCACTGCCCTGGTTGACTAAGTGCCTTTGAGAGTTTTGACCACTTTATAGATTTAGGGTTAATATTTACTCAGACGTCCCATATTACCAAAGTGTCCATACAGGCTGGAATTCAACCCTAGAATACATTGAACTTCAATTTTATTACCAAGATGTCCCACATTACCAAGGTGGATGTAATCAAACTCTTGAAACCCAGCATCTAATAATCACCAAGTACACCCATTGATGGAACCGAATGCAGTTATACACTTCACCTTGAGATTTGACCACTTCATAGAGTTTAGTGTAATATTACCAAGATGGATGTGAAAAAATTCTATCAACTCTAGAAAAACGGACCATTAAAATCAAGTAAAAACCCAATAAAACCCTAGGGTTAGCAAACCAGGGGTAGTAAGGGCCTCAACCAAAGCTGGCCTACACCCCACCGGGTCACTGCCCCCCCACTGTTGAACCGGGAGTATAGTCATACACAGACATTTGACCACTCTTTCATGGAGTTTAGGGTTATATTGCCAAGATGTCCCCATATTACCAAAGTCCATACAGCTGAAATTTATAATTTTTACCAAAGTGTCCCACAATTCCCAAGTCAATGCGGCCAATCAACCCTAGAAACCCAGCACTTAATATCAAGTAACCCAATAGTATCCCCAATTTGGACTGACCCCACAAGCTTTCACTGGCTTGTTGACTGAGTGCCACTGTCATACCACCTCACTTTGAGATTTTGACCACTTTTTCATAGTTAGGGTTACATTTCCAAACATGTCCACACAGGCTCAAAGTCAACACTGAAGACCTTTTAACTGCAATTATATTACCAAAGTGTCCCCCCCCACATTACCAAGATTGATGGATCAATCAACTCTAGAAAACCCAGCACTGGTCCAATATCAACACCCCTCCACAGTTAGTGTTAGCAAACCAGGTAAGCAAAGCAAAGTGGAAAACTGACCCCCCAGCAGGGTCACTGCCCTGTTGCCCGTGAGTGTGGTCACACACACTTCACCTTGAGATTTGACCACATCCTTTATAGTGTTTAGGGTTATATTACCAACACATTTCCATATCACCAAAATTGTCCACATATGCTAAAAGTGCATACGCAAAGGCCCATTGGACTTTCCCAAGATGGCCCATATTACCAAAGGCAGCTCCCATTCTATGATCAATATTACCGAAGATGGGATACTCTCTCAGAGTTAGGGCTATAAATTAACCGAAGTGTTCCATACAGGCTCAAATTTTAACCCTAAAGTCCATTGAAACTTCATTTATATTACCAGAGTGTCCCATATTACCAAAAAATGAAATGGGATCAATCAACTCCAGAGACCACCAGCACTTCAGATATAACCAAGTTACCCCAATAAAACCCTATGGGGGTAGGGTCCTAATGTCACCAAGAATGTCACAATAACCAAAGTGACTGACCCCACAGGGTCATTGGCTTGTTTTGACCATGAGGGCAGTCACACACTTCACTTTGACCATTTCTTCGAGTTTGGGTTTACATTACCCTTAAAACATACAAGGCATTATTTAGCAGACGCTCTGATCAAGTGCCAACTTTTACAGTCGTGCTTAGTGTTCCATCATGGATAATGTTTCCAGGCTAGTACATGGAAAGGTTAGAGGGTCTAAAACTCTCACCATGAAGCTCAGACGCTGGCCCGAAACAAGGGTCCAGTGCTGATACCTAGAGAGAAACAATAAACAAACATAATATAAAGCATAACCTGGCACCCCCCCAACCCAGCACTCACAAACCGTACAGAGAAGAAAAGGTTAGGGTCAGTAGAAGTGCAAGAACAAGGTATTTCCACATAACACATCCACTAGTGCTCCCACTCAAGTGCTTTACAAAAGAGATAGGGGTCTTCCAGTCTGCAAATAATGAAGAACTGCTAAGAGACTCAGCTGTTTCAGACAGCCAGTGGGAGCTCATTTACACCTTCTGGGGAGCCAGGACATGTAGGAGGCCTTGGTAGACCCATCTTCAGTAGCAGTGCTGGGGACAAACAGTAGCTCAGTCTTGCTTGGATTCCATGCAGTGGCAGTGATTCCGAGATCAGGTGAGGACTGACAGGATGGATCTTTGGTTCACCCTGTCGAAGCCTGCAGACAGGTCAAGCAAAATCAGACCTGAGGACAGGTTGGCTGATCTTGCTGTCTGAAGCCTCAGTGACTGCAGTTTCAGTTGAATGTGCTGGTTTGCAACCACACTGGTTGAAGCCTGAAGCTGGTTCTGGGAGTGAAAAAAAGTCAGAGTTGATTGTAAACTGAAGTACAAGTGTTTTACAGAGAAAAGAAACAGAGTGATACCGGTCTGTAACTGCTGATGTCTAAAGTGTCCAGCAACGGTTTCTTTAGGATGGCAAACTCTGGCAGTCTCAAATGCCTGTGGAACATGACCTGATGACAGGGAACCATTTCTAAGGAATGTGATGAAGGGTAGCAGGTCCAGGGAGATTGACTGGAGCAGTGTGGAGGGGATGGGATTCAGCAGGCAGGTATTTGAGTTGCTGGATTCCAGTAGCTGTAGGACATCGTCTGCAGAAAAAGAAAAGCAGGTTAGGGGGTTGTAACCTCCCTCCACTAAAGGGTACACAGAATTAATTTCTCTAAGGTGGGGGTGGGGGCAGGGGCACCCTGCACCTTTCTTAACTGTGGGATTCTCAAATTTCAAAAAGAGTAAACTCAGGATGTATTAGATGAGAGGGGGGGAAGAAAAAAAAAAAAAAAAAAAAAAAAAAAAAAAAGAACACACACCACAGCAACACACCCAACACCAGTAGTTACATATATACACACAGTGACCCAAAGCCAGTTGCAAACAATAGTCTTTTGAACCTCAGCGTTTCTAGGATGGCCGGTTCTTACTTCAAGAAGTTCTTAGATTTTAGTAGCTCCAGAGATGGTCTTTAAGATGTGGATACACAAGCAAGGTGAACAGGAGAGGAAGGGATCCCTGTTCCACTGTTCCTTTATGTCCATACATCCACTTGTCTTGCACCAAACAAAACCCCTTGTCTAAGAAACAAATGCAACACAATTACCTTCTCATAGCATGTTAGCCTAGCATTTTAGCATTGCCTTAGCACCACAGCAGAACATATTAGCATGCTAGCATATTATCTTACTGACAAATAGCAGACTCAGCTCATCAACTTGCCATGAAATTAAAACACAAACAGTTTAACATCATACGTTCACAAAATACTCACATCTGAGCATGAAACAGTAGAGTTTCTCAGGAAAGAAGCTGTAGATAGGGCATAAGACAAGGCCAGAAGCACATGTGTTCCAAACACTCTCCCTGTTGTCCCCCAGAAGTACTACCCTACTTCCCTTTATGAGGCCCCATTTACTGCTGGTGCCCCTAGAGGTCAGGAGTGATCAGACAGGTGAGAAGGAGAGATCAGACAGGTGAGAAGGAGCGAGATTGTTCAGGGCTTTGTAGGTGAGCAGGAGGACTTTGAATTGTATATGCTATTTTACAGGAAGCCAGTGGAGATGCTGGAGAACGGGGGTAATATGGTCATGTGAGCGGGTGCGGGTGAGGAGACGGGCAGCAGTATTTTGGACCATCTGGAGCTTGGAAATGGAGGGAGAGTTGATGCCAGATAGAAGGGAGTTGCAGTAGTCCAAACGGCTGGAAATGAAAGCATGGATAAGGGTTTCTGCAGCAGACTGAGAGAGAGATGGTCTGATTTTGGCGATGCACATGGTTTTGAATTGATGTGTCCAACAAACTCATATGGGTGTAATGTATCCACATACAAAGTGTCCGCATACTTTTGGCCCTACTGTGTTAGGCCCCTTCTTTCATGCGCAGACAGTGTGAGGGACAGAAACAATTGAAAACCACTGATCTAAAAGCATTTTGTCCACTTTGTACAATTTTAGACATCTAGTTCTGATTACTTTGGTCTGTGTAGTTTGACGTACTAGGATTACCAATCTATATCTCTTATATTTTGTCTTCATTGAGTTTGGGGTATGTGTGTGTGTGTGTGTATGTGTGTGTATGTGTGTGTGTGTGTGTATGTGTGGGTGTGTGTGTGTGTTGGTTCCCCTTCCCTTAGAAAACTGGTTCAATAGACACATTTAACACAATGAGTAAGTGCAACATCACCCCTATTCGCTTTTTACTGTCACTCATCTAAAAATCTATATGTATTAGCATACATGTATTTCCATCATATACAGCTTGTATTTGTCATATGTGGGCATATATCACAACAAAAATTGGACACATTTCAGCAGCATTGACAATATATGATTAAAAAATGTAAATCTATATGCCACATCTCTAATATATATATTTTCTTCATTTCAGCCTCCACTACAGGTTAAGAAAGCTGTTCTATCCTCCTGTAAAGTTCCATTTTGTAGGTTTTTAAGGTGGACTGTATAATTTCATGAGTGCTATTTTGTAGTTTGATGTCTTCACATTTATTCTCAATTACAGCATTAAGATAAACATGATGAGAACCTTCTATTAATAAACTTTTGACCGGTATCCAATACTTGTCCAATAGTCCAATACTTGGTACCTACATATACAGTATGTACCTATGTATTTCAAAATATATGCCTGAATCTTCATGATATACGCTTATATATCAGATCGAGGCAGTATATCAGTGTGCTAGCTCCTAATGGACATTCTAGTCTAAGTGCATTAGTTGTTTTTTAAACAGAAGCGATTTAAATGCAGCCTGTAGACGGACTGCTCTATGTGCTTATGCAGTACGGACATGCCAGTCTAGCATGCTGGATCAGCGTATCAGTATACTGTGTGTTTACCATATCGATCATATAAATGTTAATTAACATAAACATTCAGTAGGCTGATGACTCGGGGGAAGAAACTCGGAGGCGGCTGGTTCTGGACTTTATACTTCAGAACCTCCTCCCACTGGGCAGCTGTGAGAACAGACAGTGGCTTGGGTGGGTGGAGTCCTTTAGAACCCTCCTGGTTCTCCTTAGGCAGTGGCTGGTGTATAAATCCAGGAGGTTTGGAAGCTGAACCCCGGTGATGTACTGAGCTGTCCGCACCAGCCTCTGCAGAGCTTTCTGCTCGATAGCAGTGCAGCTTCCGTACCAGGTGGTGATGGAGCCAGTTAGAATGCTCTCCACAGTACATGTGTAGAATGTTCTGAGGAGGCGGGGGTCCATGCCAAACCTCCTCAGCCGTCTGAGAAAGAGGAGGCGCTGCTGTGCCGTCTTCACCACCCATGTGGTGTGTTCAGTCCATGTGAGTTCCTCTGTGTTGTGAACACCGAGGAGCTTAAAGCTGCTGACCCCCTCTACAGCGCCCCCAGTGATGGTGATGGGGGTGTGCACTCTCTCCTGCTTCCTGAAGTCCACTATCAGCTCCTTGGTCTTGTTGACGTTGAGAGAAAGGTTTTCTCCCGGCACCAGTGTGTCAGGAAGCTGACCTCCTCTGTGTAGGCCTCCTCGTTGTTATTGGAGATCAGGCCCACAGCTGTAGTGTCATCTGCAGATTTGATGATTGGAGCTGTGTCTGGCTGTACAGTCGTGCGTATACAGGGAGTACAAGAGAGGGCTGAGCACACAACCCTGTGGGGCTCCAGTGCTAAGGGTCAGTGAGGAGGAGGTGATGCCAGCCAACTTCACCACCTGGCGTCGGTCCGTCAAGAAGTTCAGGATCCAGCTACACAGAGAACTGTTCAGACCCAGATCCCGAAGCTAGAACTGTAGATGATTCTGATATTTGTCAAGCTGTTAGTGACAGTGCCAGCTTACATGCATCTGAGTGTCGTTCTCTTGCTTTCGATCAGCCTGACAATGCTGACAAGTTACATGCAGACAGTCAGACGCAGCATTCCAGTCCTGTTGTTCGTTTGAGGACTAGGGTAGGTCGTACTGTTCAACCTGTTAACAGACTTCTTTACACTATGTCGAGACAGGATGTTATTAGAAATCTCCAACAGAATGTTCAGAAAGTTAGTAGAAGAGCTCTTCTGGCTTTTAAGAGTTAAAGTTATTTTCTGTCCTTGTTTTTTTTTTCTGTCCCAACCAGAAGTGCTTATTGTGGTTTGCCATCCACATGGGACATACATGTTTATAATACCAGCAATGTGTGAAGTTTGAAAGTTATGGGTTAGTGTGGGGTGTAAAAGGGCATCCTACATCTGGTAGTTGGTTTGTAGAGTCTGACGTCACTCTCTTTCCACTTCACTCTTATTGGATACTTGAAAGTCGTTTTTTCCTTGTTATGGAACCCAAGCTGTGAATTTATGGTATGGACTGTCCCAGTAAGTACATAATTTTGTTAGAATTCAGTGGGGGTGGGTGTAATGGAGTTAAAAAGTAATAATTAATAGTGCATTTATTTTGGTGAATTCTTTCAAAATTTGTTAGGAGCTCATTTATTTTGTTTTGATCATTTGTTACCATATATATATATATATATATATATATATATATATATATATATATATATATATATTTATTTATTTATTTTTTTTTTTTTTTTTTTTTATGTTTTCTGGGTTTTGTGCTATTTGTATGCGGAATGTGTGTTGTATTCTAAAGTGGACTACAATTCCCTGCTATACACACGCGCAACTGCAGAGCTTTATCCGCCTATAATTTTGTCCCCCCGCATTTTCCTTACCCCCAGTGGCGCTTGTGTAGAAAGTGGTGTAGAAAGTCGCTGTAGAGAACTTTTATATTATAATATAAGGATAATCCATATCGTCAGTCATAGCGCTCAGTTGTCTGTTGCTGTTAAGTATTAGCGCATATTTTCACTTTACTTTACTTTAATTCTCCTCAGAGCAGCGATTAGCTCTCAGCTAAATCCTGGCGCCAGTTGCGCTGCACTAGAAAACGCGGCTTATCTTTTGTTTGTCTTCTTAATTTTGCAGAGCTTTGTGGAGTTGCGGTCTTAAACAGTGTGTGTATGCAGGTATGTTGTAGGTGTATGTATATTATATATAATTTGTCTTATATATAATGAGTCTGTTCTGTGAAGCTAAAAGACTCTCTCGCTCTGCTAGCTTTATGTTACTTAAAGACTACACGATCATGGGCAAATAATTGTGGCTGTTTTAATGTACATTTGCTGTTAAAGCAGTTGTTACTTACTGCCTAGTTCTTGTGAACTAGTGGTGATGACCCCCAGTGGCGCTTGTTCCTTGCTGGAGAGCTTTGTGCAGTTGCGGAGCACGGTCTTAAACAGTGTGTGTATGCAGGTATGTTGTAGGTGTATGTATATTATATATAATTTGTCTTATATATAATGAGTATGCAGGCAGGCACAATAAAGTCCCAGCAGGGAGGGAGGGAACATCAGCGTGTCGGCCATTTTATTTGTGTCCCACAAACCATCAGCACGTGTACAGACTGATGTTTGAATGAACGTCACCGATGAGCCTCTTGAATTATTACAAGGCGTGTCACAAAAGCCAATTGGTCTCCCTGCTCTTAAAAGTTGCTATGGATATTATCATAGTTGCAGACCCCTGATGCTGTGCTATTTAATAATTCTGTATTTGTAATGCGATGTCATATTACTGGCTGTATGATATCAAATGCAGTCATTGTTATTGGTCAGACTTTGGTGCTGGATTATCTTTTTGGAATTTCATTGATAAAGTGCAATTGTGGTTGAATTAATTGAGCAGGTTTGTGTGTAGTTTCACTGACTGTTTCACGTGGGATGCTGCCCATAGAGAATTGTGCCCCACCTGGCTTTTCGTGCTAGAGACGCCACTGGGAATAGAGTTTAATACAGAATAAAAAAATTATTTATAAAATGGAATTTTACTCGTTTTGTAAATAAATATTTAAAACGTTGTTGTTGTTGTTGTTGTTGTTGTTTAACAGCAGTTTCAACAGGACAATGGGGAACATTTGACCATTCAGATTGATGTTTTGGGTCGTTTTAATAAGCACGTGACTGTGTTTCGATAGCTCCTGATACTTCCGGTGTTTTGTGTACTGGGCGGAGGCCACACACTCACCTGAGCGGCCAGCAGGGGGTCCGACTGTAGGTGAGTCAGTGGGTGTGAGAGAGACAGAGACAGACAGAAGGCGGAAGCTGGAATGAGGTGTTTACTGAATCCGTGAGGAAAAACACGGACAGTCGGGAGCCGATGAGCAGCGCGCGCTTCTCCCGCCTGCTACGTTATTACTGATCGCCGCTCGGTACCTGTGCGCGCTCGGAGAGAGTTCCGGTAAAATGGCTTTACGCGCTGCTCTGTGTTTGTTGCTGATCGCTGAAGCTGTACTGTCGGAACCGAGCTGCTCGGGCTCGGAGCTGTTCCGAAAGGGGCGCGCGGACTTTGTTCTGAACACTGAAGATTCCGTAGAAGCAGGAGCGACCTACATCTCCAGCCCAGCTGTTCAAACCGCCCAGGACTGCGAGCGCGCGTGCTGCGAAAGCGCTCGCTGTAACCTGGCGCTCGTGGAGGGCGAAGACGACTCGATCACCAGCTGCTTTCTGTTCGACTGTCTGTACAGGAAGCGGTACGTCTGTCGGTTCGTAAAGAACGCAGGGTTTACCGCCTACATACGGGACTCTGTTTATGAAGAATACCTGGCAGGACCGGCCGGAGACTTAGGTGAGGAACTAGGCTTAAGGTGGTTCCTTTTCATTCCACCTTAAATGGTTAAACAGTTACAGGAGCTTCGGCTCCAGTCTGAAGTTCACTGGCCAGAATTCTAATGAGCAGAGTTATCAGTCTGATCTGTTTCTAAGCCACAGTTAACCAGGGCTGCTATACGCGTTCATAGCTCTGAGCCAGACTGGTCACATGGTCACTCTGTATGCTGTGGTCACCTGGAGGACAGAGGGGTTCACCCAGGTCCCACTCAGTCTCACTGTACATTAACCCGGGTTAACTGAAGCTTCTCAGTGTTTAATCACTTCCTGGAATTACCACATGACTACATTCACATTGAGTACTTGTGTCAGCCTGCCCCAACGTGGGAACAATGGCACTACCTTAACACACCGAGGCTTTGGGGAACGAGGCAGTGAAGAGAAGGAACCAGAGCAGAGCTGTGAGAGGCACCCCACTAACCTCATTTGTGTGATTATCAGGCCAGAACTTTTCCCTCAGCCTAAATTACACTGTGGTCCGGCCCCGTCCTGAACAGGAGAACCCAAACATCATTCCGATTCAGCAAAAAGAAACTGAGACCCAGATAAAAGAGCGGAGACACCAGGATAGTACAGTCTCTCTACAGAACAGAGGACCAGCAGCGCTAACCGGGGTTATACTAAGCTCCTCAAACAAACTTTCAAACTTTCAGATCAGACTTTAATGTATCTAGTACCAGGTTCCTCAGGGTAGTACCTGTAGGCTCTCTGTCCGCTGGGTCCATTTAAGAGCAGCATAGTATCTAAGCTGCTTCTCTGTGTTTATTCTTGGAGGCTGTGGGCAGCACTGACTGGCTAATTCCAATGATCTGTGTAAGGGTGGAGGTGTAGTCACAACATTAGTAGGGACACAACAACCCAACCACTCCACCTCATACAACCCCCTGCGCAACACACACCCATGCGCATACTCTCTCTCACGCGCACACACACATGCACACACACTAGCTGCTGCATTAGGTGCTGACTCCAATGCTCCCAGGACTGACTCAATGCTGATTCCTCTCTACCAGACCTATTGGTGCATACAGTCATCAGCGGACCGTACTGTGTGGAGGGCTGGTGATGTTCAGTAGCAGGGTTTTACCTACTGGGCAGTTAGTGTACTTCCTGTTGCTGAACCTCTGGGAGGTGAAGAATCTCCTGACGACTCTCGTCTGGTGACCTGATCTCTACAGACTTCAAGCAATGGAGGAGTGCGGGGGGTACCTCCACACAGACTGGCAGCCCTGAGCACTGACCGTTAGCTCACAGATCAGTTCTCCCCTCCTCCGTGCCTGGCAGCAAGTACGATATTTCCAAGTCATGATGAGAACCTTCAGGTAGACCCTTTCCTTTCAACCAACAGAATGCTCACATGTCTGTGTCACAATGGAGGCGTGGCTCGGATTTCAGTGTTCTGCTGTAGCATTCAGACAATAGAACATGCTGGTATCCAGTTTAGGAAGAACATCTGTGATCTTGTTGATGTTCTGATGGAGAGAGAATGCTGATTTGGTAACGACTTTGACATGAACTTCTAAGGTCAAGGTTCATTACATCACCAAGGTTACATCCTAGTTCCTTTAATTCTAGGGTTCTCAAATCCAGATTAGTCTGTGTTTCTCATTTCTATTCCTAAACGAGTTTTATCCCATTCGGTTACTGATGAGCTCAAGGCTCCCTGCCCGCTGCCGTTTTTTGTTATTCTTTATGAATGTTTTTCTTTTTTTCTGTCCTAACAATCCCTTCCCAGGTGAGGAGGACAGGCATCCTATAGCAAACGCAGGAACTGATTTGGTGGTGAGACCTGGTGAGAAAGTGACCCTAAACGGCATCGAGAGCTGGGACGACAAAAAGATCAGCCGCTTTGAGTGGAAACAGCTGAGAGGAAGCCAGTCGGTAGTGACCAAGGTACCACATGTCAGTTAAAGCCCTAGAACCACTGTCTGTCTGCACAGTGTGTGGACAGTCTCTCTAATGAGGGAGTCAGTCTACTGTAAGGTTGAGAAGCACTGTCCAAGGGGACGGGACGGCTAAGGGCACTGTGTTCAATGCCAAGCGTGGGCTAGATGGCTGTACAGCGCTCACCCCCCACCCCGCGTTGAGCTGTGCAACTGTTTTTTCTGGAGTGATGGAGCTCCATTTGGTACATTTTGGAATTTCAATCAAATCCTCACAGCAAAACTCAACATCCATACCTGACCTCACTAATACCCAATCAAACTCTCACTGAAATTTTCAACATCAGACCCTGACCTTATGATTAGGGTGCACCACTGCTGTGGCCTATTATAGCTTTTCCTACTTCACTCCTTGAACAGGTTCTGTAGGTGTAGAACTCTGTAATGAACAGGTTCTGTAGGTGTAGAACTCTGTAATGAACAGGTTCTGTAGGTGTATAACTCTGTAATGAACAGGTTCTGTAGGTGTAGAACTGGAATGAACAGGTTCTGTAGGCTTAGAACTCTGTAATGAACAGGTTCTGTAGGTGTAGAACTCTTTAATGAACAGGTTCTGTAGGTGTAGAACTCTGTAATGAGCAGGTTCTGTAGGTGTAGAACTCTGTAATGAACAGGTTCTGTAGGTGTAGAACTCTGTAATGAACAGGTTCTGTAGGTGTAGAACTGTAATGAACAGGTTCTGTAGGTGTAGAATTCTCTAATGAGCAGGTTCTGTAGGTGTATAACTCTGTAATGAACAGGTTCTGTAGGTGTAGAACTCTGTAATGAACAGGTTCTGTAGGTGTAGAACTCTGTAATGAACAGGTTCTGTAGGTGTAGAACTCTGTAATGAACAGGTTCTGTAGGTGTAGAACTCTGTAATGAACAGGTTCTGTAGGTGTAGAACTCTGTAATGAACAGGTTCTGTAGATGTACAACTCTGTAATGAACAGGTTCTGTAGGTGAAGAACTATGTAAAGAACAGGTTCTGTAGGTGTATAACTCTGTAATGAACAGGTTCTGTAGGTGTAGAACTGGAATGAACAGGTTCTGTAGGCTTAGAACTCTGTAATGAACAGGTTCTGTAGGTGTAGAACTCTTTAATGAACAGGTTCTGTAGGTGTAGAACTCTGTAATGAGCAGGTTCTGTAGGTGTAGAACTGTAATGAACAGGTTCTGTAGGTGTAGAATTCTGTAATTAAGTGAACAGTGTTTCTGTAGGTGTAGAATTCTCTAATGAGCAGGTTCTGTAGGTGTATAACTCTGTAATGAACAGGTTCTGTAGGTGTAAAACTCTGTAATGAACAGGTTCTGTAGGTGTATAACTCTGTAATGAACAGGTTCTGTAGGTGTAGAACTCTGTAATGAACAGGTTCTGTAGGTGTAGAACTGTAATGAACAGGTTCTGTAGGTGTAGAACTCTTTAATGAACAGGTTCTGTAGGTGTAGAACTCTGTAATGAGCAGGTTCTGTAGGTGTAGAACTGTAATGAACAGGTTCTGTAGGTGTAGAATTCTGTAATGAACAGGTTCTGTAGGTGTAGAATTCTCTAATGAGCAGGTTCTGTAGGTGTATAACTCTGTAATGAACAGGTTCTGTAGGTGTAAAACTCTGTAATGAACAGGTTCTGTAGGTGTATAACTCTGTAATGAACAGGTTCTGTAGGTGTAGAACTCTGTAATGAACAGGTTCTGTAGGTGTAGAACTGTAATGAACAGGTTCTGTAGCTGTAGAACTCTGTAATGAACAGGTTCTGTAGGTGTAGAACTCTGTAATGAACAGGTTCTGTAGGCTTAGAACTCTGTTATAAACAGGTTCTGTAGGTGTAGAACTCTTTAATGAACAGGTTCTGTAGGTGTAGAACTGTAATGAACAGGTTATGTAAGTGTATAACTCTGTAATGAACAGGTTCTGTAGGTGTAGAACTTTGTAATGAACAGGTTCTGTAGGTGTAGAACTCTGTAATGAACAGGTTCTGTAGGTGTAAAACTGTAATGAACAGGTTCTGTAGGTGTAGAACTTTGTAATGAACAGGTTCTGTAGGTGTAGAACTCTGTAATGAACAGGTTCTGTAGGTGTAGAACTCTGTAATGAACAGGTTCTGTAGGTGTAGAACTGTAATGAACAGGTTCTGTAGGTGTAGAATTCTCTAATGAGCAGGTTCTGTAGGTGTATAACTCTGTAATGAACAGGTTCTGTAGGTGTATAACTCTGTAATGAACAGGTTCTGTAGGTGTAGAACTCTGTAATGAACAGGTTCTGTAGGTGTAGAACTCTGTAATGAACAGGTTCTGTAGGGGTAGAACTCTGTAATGAACAGGTTCTGTAGATGTACAACTCTGTAATGAACAGGTTATGTAAGTGTATAACTCTGTAATGAACAGGTTCTGTAGGTGTAGAACTTTGTAATGAACAGGTTCTGTAGGTGTAGAACTCTGTAATGAACAGGTTCTGTAGGTGTAAAACTGTAATGAACAGGTTCTGTAGGTGTAGAACTTTGTAATGAACAGGTTCTGTAGGTGTAGAACTCTGTAATGAACAGGTTCTGTAGGTGTAGAACTTTGTAATGAACAGGTTCTGTAGGTGTAGAACTTTGTAATGAACAGGTTCTGTAGGTGTAGAACTCTGTAATGAACAGGTTCTGTAGGTGTAGAACTCTGTAATGAACAGGTTCTGTAGGTGTAGAACTCTGTAATGAACAGGTTCTGTAGGTGTAGAACTCTGTAATGAACAGGTTCTGTAGGTGTAGAACTCTGTAATGAACAGGTTCTGTAGGCTTAGAACTCTGTAATAAACAGGTTCTGTAGGTGTAGAACACTGTAATGAACAGGTTCTGTAGGTGTAGAACTCTGTAATGAACAGGTTCTGTAGGTTTAGAACACTGTAATGAACAGGTTCTGTAGGCTTAGAACCCTGTAATGAACAGGTTCTGTAGGTGTAGAACTCTTTAATAAACAGGTTCTGTAGGTGTAGAACTCTGTAATGAACAGGTTCTGTAGGTGTATAACTCTGTAATGAACAGGTTCTGTAGGTGTAGAACTCTGTAATGAACAGGTTCTGTAGGTGTAGAACTCTGTAATGAACAGGTTCTGTAGGCTTAGAACTCTGTAATAAACAGGTTCTGTAGGTGTAGAACACTGTAATGAACAGGTTCTGTAGGTGTAGAACTCTGTAATGAACAGGTTCTGTAGGTTTAGAACACTGTAATGAACAGGTTCTGTAGGCTTAGAACCCTGTAATGAACAGGTTCTGTAGGTGTAGAACTCTTTAATAAACAGGTTCTGTAGGTGTAGAACTCTGT
>JAMWET010006038.1:22500-37500 GCA_024036415.1 Prochilodus magdalenae
ATCCAGTGGTGTCTTTGATGTGCTTTGTGTTTGGTTATTGTATGTAAAGTGTTCAGTTAGTGTTGTGGATCTGAAGGATGGAACAGTCACAAGCTCTCTTGCAAATAATCAGATGGATACATGAACAGGTCCAAACCAGTTCTCAGAGCTCTTAGTGCAGGCAAGGTGCACAGTGTAACCCTAAACACTTAGGTAAGGTTAATGATGAGTGTTAGTGATCCAGATGGCTCCAACCCTAACCCTGCCGAAAAGATCTGAACTAAAGTCTGATAAACTGGAAGTTCTGAAAACAGCTAGAGTGGATTATCAGAGCCTCACCGCTCCCCAGTTTCCATTTCCCAAACACTTTAGCGGAGCGTGCTAACACTCCTCCTCCTAATAAACAGCCCCATGTTCAGCTCTGCCTCCTCACTATTCACTTCCATCACTGTAATGCTGTATCTGAGCAGTTTCCATCAACACTAACACAGGAAGGTAAAATGGGAGGTGGAGGTGGGGGAGGTGGTGTGGTAATACAGGAAAGTATTAAGAGGGGAGGTGGTGAAGGGTGGAGGTGGTGTGCTGCAGTGTCTTCAGTGTCTGTTCCTTTCAGCCGACAACTCAATTTACTCTCACCTTATTCACCTGCTGATCACATGAAGTTGATCTCGCAGACATTCAGCTAGCACACTGACAGCATTAACGTTCGGGGGAATTCAGTAACACCAAGCACTATCTAGAATATCATGCATTACATGATCTGGTAAAATATTACACCAGCTGTTAGCATTAGCTAGTGCTAAATGCCAAGCACTATCTAGAACACTACATCTCTAGTAAAATATTACACCAGCTGTTAGCATTAGCTAGTGCTAAATGCCAAGCACTATCTAGAACACTACATCTCTGGTAAAATATTACACCAGCTGTTAGCATTAGCTAGTGCTAAATGCCAAGCACTATCTAGAACACTACATCACTGGTATACCTGTTAGTGTTGGCTAGCACTAAATGGCCAGAGCTTTAAAGGACATCTCAGTTAATAGGTGGAGCTACTTGGATGGAGCGGTATTATTCTAATGAACCCCAATCGACAGAGTAGGGAAGTCAAATCTGAACGCTGTGTTGAATCCAGTGTTTTTTAATCCACAGAAATCTGTCTGGGTGGTCTTAGGAGCTCCTGATACACGCGTATAGGAATACAAGAACTGAATATGAGTTATTAATGAAGCTCACCGTGTAACAGCTCCAGATCCGCGTGAGGTCAGTACGCTGAGTATAGGTGTAGTGGACTCTGCTGACGGTCACTGCAGAAAAGCTTAGAAGCAGACGCTTCAGCAGGAGCTAGGACACTGCTGAGGTTCATCCTAAAGTTAGGACAGGGTTTAGAAAGTTTAGTCTAGTCCAGATGTTTCTGGAATATGACTTGTAAGATTTGAACTAAACCCAGTTAATCTCACAGCGGCCGCTGCTTTAGCTCCGGTGACTCCGTACTGCTGTCAGTCCTGCAGACTGAGCCCACTTCCCGCACTCACACTGAGCTGGCCCATCTTAACACCGCACGCTTAAACCACTGATAAACAGCTCCATCTTGTGGCAGTATTTTGCTGTGCAGCTCTGAGGATGCAGCAGTAGTTTAAGACTCATTACAGTTTAAGATAAAGCTCAGATTAAACTCAGATTAAACTCCTGTCCCTCCCTGTTTTTGTCCGAAGTTTGTGTGTGTGGATGTTTTTATGCATTGGTTTCTTTATGATAGTGTTATGTTGTACTCCTGCAGTCTGCGATACCCCATGTGTGGATGGTCAGTTCAGGTGCTCCAATGGATGCTGTTTGGATGTGGAGTTTGAGTGTGATGGACCAGCCCAGTGCAGCGACGGCTCAGACGAGGAGAACTGTCAGCACTGTGAGACTGACCAAACACCTTTTAAAATGAGCTTATTTGGTTGGTTGATTGATTGATTGATTGATTGATTGATTAATTGACCATTTGTTTTTGTTTTTGTTTTGTCAGTAAATAGAACTCTTTCCCGTTTACTAGAGATTCATGTAAATGAGCAACAAGGTGAGAATGTTTACGGTTATTAATGAAAGTAATTTTTTGTAGATCATTTCGTTTTTAGTATTGAGAAGCTTTATAGTAGTAGAGTTCAGTAGTTCAGTAATCTGGTATGTGACATTTATCACAGTGGTTACTTAACATGTAAAAATCATCATTAAATTTAAAAAAAGAGTTCAGAAATAAATATTCGTTCATGGTAGAAATGGTGATCGTCAGTGTGTTTGAGGTTGTTATATGGTGAACCGACTGCAGGCTGAATGTACTTCTCATGTTTACTGTCTCCTAGCAAACAAACTGACCTGAAGCTTTGCAGGAGGTCCTCACACTGCCACTGAGAGCCTCACACTGAGAGAGAGATTCTAATCTGAGTGTTTAATCAGGTCTGACTGTACTGTCTGTGGTCTGTCTGTGTTCAGCACGTTGTGTGGACCCCCCAGTTACGGGACCCTGTAGGGCAAGCATGCCACGCTGGTATTATGACCCTCTGAATCAAAACTGCCATACCTTCACTTACGGAGGCTGCGGCGGAAACAAGAACAACTTTGAGGCGAAGCCGAGCTGCGTGGACACCTGCAGAGGCGTGACAGGTCTGGCTTTTGGACGTCACATTATCAGAACATCATCACAACAAAACATCATCACCGTCTTATCATCATCTCATCAACATTATCACTGTCTCAACATCATCACCGCCTCATCATCATCTCATCAACCTTATCACTGTCACATCAGCATCATCACTGTCACATCAGCATCATCACCGTCTCAACAACATCACTTTCTCATCACCACCTCATTAACAGTATCACCGTCTCATCAACATCACTGCCTCATCATCATTATCTCATCAACATCATCACCGTCTCATTATCATCACCGCCTCATCATCATCTCATCAACCTTATCACTGTCACATCAGCGTCATCACTTTTTCAACAACATCACTTTCTCATCACCACCTCATTAACAGTATCACCGTCTCATCAACATCACCGTCTCATCATCATTATCTCATCAACATTATCACTGTCACATCAGCATCATCACTGTCTCAACAACATCACTGTCTCATCACCACCTCATCAATATGATCACTGTCACATCAGCATCATCACTGTCTCAACAACATCACTGTCTCATCACCACCTCATCAATATGATCACTGTCACATCAACATCATTCATCATCATCACCTTAATTTGTCATTCCTGTGATATGTGGATTTATGACGGTGATGGACTGAAGCTCTTCTCTCTCTTTTATCTCGTTAGAGAACGACGTCTTTTCCAAAGGTCTGTTGGAACGTTCCGAACAGGAGGAGCATCATTCAGGTAGAGTCCAGTCAGTCTGCTGTAACTGACCCTGTGGGCAGTAAGGGATACTTCAGTTCAGTTCATGTGCTCAGCATTAGCTAGAACATAAAGAAGTGAGACTATCAGTTTAGTTACAGCAGCAGTCAGATGTTAATCGGGGCTTCCAACATTGACATGAGAGTGGTGCTGATAAGAGAGTTAGCTAAGCTAATGCTAACATGTTTAAATGCATCTTCTCTAGGGTTAGCAAAACACTAAACAAACCCTAATCCAGACCAAATTACTCAAACCCTAATCCAGACCAAGTTACTCAAACCCTAATCCAGACCAAATTACTCAAACCCTACTCCTGACCAAATTACTCAAACCCTAATCCTGACCAAATTACTCAAACCCTAATCCTGACCAAATTACTTAAACCCTAATCCAGACCAAATTACTCAAACCCTAATCCAGACCAAATTACTCAAACCCTAATCCAGACCAAATTACTCAAATCCTAATCCAGACCAAATTACTCAAACCCTAATCCAGACCATATCACTCAAACCCTAATACTGACCAAATTACTCAAACCCTAATGCAGACCAAATTACTCAAACCCTAATGCAGACCAAATTACTCAAACCCGAAACCTGGTCTGGTCAGATTTTTCAAACCAAAGCCTTAATCCAGGCCAGATTACTCAAACCCTAATCCAGACCAAATTACTCAAACCCTAATGAAGACCAGATTACTCAAACCCTAATCCTGACCAAATTATTCAAACCCTAATCCTGATCAGAGTTTTCAAACCAAAGCCTTAATCCAGGCCAGATTACTCAAACCCTAATCCAGACCAAATTACTCAAACCCTAATCCAGACCAAATTACTCAAACCCTAATCCTGACCAAATGACTCAAACCCTAATCCTGATCAGATTTTTCAAACCAAAGCCTTAATCCAGGCCAGATTTTTCAAACCAAAGCCTTAATCCAGGCCAGATTACTCAAACCCTAATCCTGACCAAATTACTCAAGCCCTAATCCTGACCAAATTACTCAAACCCTAATCCTGATCAGATTTTTCAAACCAAAGCCTTAATCCAGGCCAGATTACTCAAACCCTAATCCAGACCAAATTACTCAAACCCTAATCCAGACCACATTACTCAAACCCTAATCCAGACCAAATTACTCAAACCCTAATCCACACCAAATTACTCAAACCCTAATCCTGACCAAATTACTCAAACCATAATCCAGACCAAATTACTCAAACCCTAATCCAGACCAAATTACTCAAACCCTAATTCTGACCAAATTACTCAAACCCTAATCCACACCAAATTACTCAAACCCTAATCCTGACCAAATTACTCAAACCCTACTCCTGACCAAATTACTCAAACCCTAATCCTGACCAAATTACTCAAACCCTAATCCTGACCAAATTACTTAAACCCTAATCCAGACCAAATTACTCAAACCCTAATCCAGACCAAATTACTCAAACCCTAATCCTGACCAAATTACTCAAATCCTAATCCAGACCAAATTACTCAAACCCTAATCCAGACCATATCACTCAAACCCTAATCCTGACCAAATTACTCAAACCCTAATTCTGACCAAATTACTCAAACCCTAATGCAGACCAAATTACTCAAACCCTAATCCTGGTCTGGTCAGATTTTTCAAACCAAAGCCTTAATCCAGGCCAGATTACTCAAACCCTAATCCAGACCAAATTACTCAAACCCTAATGAAGACCAAATTACTCAAACCTTAATCCAGACCAAATTATTCAAACCCTAATCCTGATCAGATTTTTCAAACCAAAGCCTTAATCCAGGCCAGATTACTCAAACCCTAATCCAGACCAAATTACTCAAACCCTAATCCAGACCAAATTACTCAAACCCTAATCCTGACCAAATGACTCAAACCCTAATCCTGATCAGATTTTTCAAACCAAAGCCTTAATCCAGGCCAGATTTTTCAAACCAAAGCCTTAATCCAGGCCAGATTACTCAAACCCTAATCCTGACCAAATTACTCAAACCCTAATCCTGATCAGATTTTTCAAACCAAAGCCTTAATCCAGGCCAGATTACTCAAACCCTAATCCAGACCAAATTACTCAAACCCTAATCCAGACCACATTACTCAAACCCTAATCCAGACCAAATTACTCAAACCCTAATCCACACCAAATTACTCAAACCCTAATCCTGACCAAATTACTCAAACCCTAATCCTGACCAAATTACTTAAACCCTAATCCAGACCAAATTACTCAAACCCTAATCCAGACCAAATTACTCAAACCCTAATCCTGACCAAATTACTCAAATCCTAATCCAGACCAAATTACTCAAACCCTAATCCAGACCAAATTACTCAAACCCTAATCCAGACCATATCACTCAAACCCTAATCCTGACCAAATTACTCAAACCCTAATCCTGACCAAATTACTCAAACCCTAATGCAGACCAAATTACTCAAACCCTAATCCTGGTCTGGTCAGATTTTTCAAACCAAAGCCTTAATCCAGGCCAGATTACTCAAACCCTAATCCAGACCAAATTACTCAAACCCTAATGAAGACCAAATTACTCAAACCCTAATCCTGACCAAATTATTCAAACCCTAATCCTGATCAGTGTTTTCAAACCAAAGCCTTAATCCAGGCCAGATTACTCAAACCCTTATCCAGACCAAATTACTCAAACCCTAATCCAGACCAAATTACTCAAACCCTAATCCTGACCAAATGACTCAAACCCTAATCCTGATCAGATTTTTCAAACCAAAGCCTTAATCCAGGCCAGATTTTTCAAACCAAAGCCTTAATCCAGGCCAGATTACTCAAACCCTAATCCTGACCAAATTACTCAAGCCCTAATCCTGACCAAATTACTCAAACCCTAATCCTGATCAGATTTTTCAAACCAAAGCCTTAATCCAGGCCAGATTACTCAAACCCTAATCCAGACCAAATTACTCAAACCCTAATCCAGACCACATTACTCAAACCCTAATCCAGACCAAATTACTCAAACCCTAATCCACACCAAATTACTCAAACCCTAATCCTGACCAAATTACTCAAACCCTAATCCAGACCAAATTACTCAAACCCTAATCCTGACCAAATTACTCAAACCCTAATTCTGACCAAATTACTCAAACCCTAATCCACACCAAATTACTCAAACCCTAATCCTGACCAAATTACTCAAGCCATAATCCTGATCAGATTTTTCAAACCAAAGCCTTAATCCAGGCCAGATTACTCAAACCCTAATCCAGACCAAATTACTCAAACCCTAATCCTGACCAAATTACTCAAACCCTAATCCAGACCAAATTACTCAAACCCTACTCCTGACCAAATTACTCAAACCCTAATCCAGACCAAATTACTCAAACCCTACTCCTGACCAAATTACTCAAACCCTACTCCTGACCAAATTACTCAAACCCTAATCCTGACCAAACCTTAATCCAGACCAAATTACGCAAACGCTAATCCAGACCAAATTACTCAAACCCTAATCCAGACCAAATTACTCAAACCCTAATCCTGAGCAGATTACTCAAATCCTAACTATAATGCAGACTAGATTTACAGGTGCTGGTCATAAAATTAGAATATCATGAAAAAGTTGTATTATTTTAGTAATTCCATTCAAAAAGTGAAACTTGTATATTATATTAATTCGATTTACACAGACTGATATAGTTCAACTGTTTATTTCTTTTAATTTTGATGATTATTACTGACAACTAATGAAAACCCAACATTCAGAATCTCAGAAAATTAGAATATTGTGAAAAGCTTCAATATTGAAGACCCCTGGTGCCACACTCTAACTTCTGTAATTGTTTTTATTTTTAACGTAAGCACGGTGTGTTCTTCTCTCAGGCTCCGTGGCGACAGCGGTGATCCTGGCGGTGGTCATTCTTGCTCTGTTAGCTCTGCTAGGTTTCTGTTTCCTGAAGCAGAGAAAGAAAAACTCTCAGCGTCAACGCGTTCCCACGGCCAATCCAGCAGTCACTCTCGCCGAGGACACGGAACACCTTGTCTACAAACCCACCACCACCACCACCACCTAACACCTCTACAAACCACCACCACCTAACACCTCTACAAACCCACCACCACCACCTAACACCTCTACAAACCCACCACCTCCACCACCTAACACCTCTACAAACCCACCACCTCCACCACCTAACACCTCTACAAACCCACCTCCACCACCTAACACCTCTACAAACCCACCACCTAACACCTCTACAAACCCACCACCACCACCACACAACACCTCTACAAACCCACCACCTCTACAATCCACCACCACCTAACACCTCTACAAACCCACCACCTCCACCACTTAACACCTCTACAATCCACCACCACCTAACACCTCTACAAACCCCCCCCACCATCACCACCACCACCACCTAACACCTCTACAAACCCACCACCTCCACCACCTAACACCTCTACAATCCACCACCACCTAACACCTCTACAAACCCACCACATCCACCTCCACCACCTAACACCTCTACAAACCCACCACCTCCACCACCTAACACCTCTACAAACCCACCACCACCTAACACCTCTACAAACCCACCACCACCACCACCTAACACCTCTACAAACCCACCACCACCTCCTAACACCTCTACAAACCCACCACCACCTCCTAACACCTCTACAAACTCACCTCTACCACCTAACACCTCTACAAACCCACCACCACCACCTAACACCTCTACAAACCCACCACCACCTCCTAACACCTCTACAAACCCACCACCACCTCCTAACAACTCTACAAACTCACCTCTACCACCTAACACCTCTGCAAACCCACCACCACCACCTAACACCTCTGCAAACCAACCACCACCACCTAACACCTCTACAAACCCACCACCACCTCCTAACACCTCTACAAACCCACTACCACCTCTACACATAATGCTGTGAATGCCGGGGTGTAGTGCAGTGTTTATGGTGAGTTGTTTGGAGTGTTGGTGGGGGTTGGGGGGGGCGGGGTTAATGGGAGTTAATGGGGTTAATTATTGATTAATTACCGTATGTTATTAATGTTTAAACTAGCCACTATTGTTTTATGTATTTATGTTTGTGGCCTTTCTGTTCTTCAGGTTCTCAGGGTTTTATCAGCAGCTCTGTCTGTTCTGTATTTCACTGTCTGAGTGTTTCGCTGTTTGTTGTGGTTATTTGTTGTGTATTTGTGGATGGAAACATATTTGATGTTTCTGTAGTAAAATGTTATGTAGTATAAATAAAACTTTTATTTCTGTTCATTTAAGAATTTCATAAATTAAAATTTTAAATGTAAAATATGAGATTATGTATCTACTGAATTATTTGTCTAGAATAGTTTTGTTTGGTGAGAGAGAGAGCGCTGGGTTATGGTGCCTCAGTCTGCATGCAGCTGGATGTAAAACTCAGTTAATAATAATAATAATAAAAATGATAATAATAATAATCATGAAAGCATTTAAAAGATACAGTATTGAATTTATAAATAATATATATTTTTTTACATTTTAGGCATTTAGCAGACGTTCTTATCCAGAGCGTCATGCAGCCGTGCTCAGCGTTCCGTTGGATAATATTCCGGCTAGGATAGGAAGGTTAGAGTCTAGAACTCACTATGAGCTCAGACACTGCCTGAACAGGGGCCAGCGCTAATTCCTAGAGAGATCAATACACAGGCATGTATAAGTGAACTACCTGGCAACCCCAGCCCAGCGCTCATACCTATAGAGAAGAAAAGGTCATTATAAGGTCAACACAGTACATACACCTTACACCTCCACTAGAGCTCACTCACTGAAGAGTGTTACACAGAGGCGGGTCTTCAGTCTGCGTTTGAAGACCGTGAGAGACTCCGCTGTTCGGACAGCCAGTGGGAGTTCAGAGAAGAGTCTGGTGAGTTGTCTTCCATGAGTCCTCAGGGATAGCAGGTCGAGTCGAGCTGTACTTGAAGCTGGAAGGGCTTGAGGTACAGCTCGACTCTTCACCATTGCCGTAAGTTCGGGAGGCGCTGGTTTATTCTTGGCTTTGTAGTTTTAAATCTGATGTGGGCAACAGGAGGCCAGTGAAGGGAGCAGCAGTGGAGTGACGTGGGTTTGAAGATGGGTTGAGCTGCTGCATTCTGGACCAGTTGCAAGGGCCTGATGGCCCGAAAAGGGAGACCAGCCAGGAGCGAGTTCCAGTACTCCAGCCTTGAAATGACCAGAGACTGGACCAGCAGCTGGGTGGCCTCCTAAGAGAGGAAGGGTTGAATCTTCCGGATGGTGCAGAGGAGCTCACTATGTGAGCTAAGAACGATAACTGGCCATCCAGAATCACTCCAAGGTCTCCAGCATCCTCCAGCAACCCGAATGAGATGGTAAGATCACGGTGAGGACCTGCAGTGCTGGGGACGAACAGCAACTCAGTCTTGTTGGGATTGGATATACATACATATATACACTGCTTAAAAAATAAAGGGAACACTTTGAAACACATCAGATCTCAATGGGAAATATCTGCAGAATATCTTTCCTCATATAGACTGGGTAATGTGTTAGGAACGAAAGGATGCCACATCGTTTAATGGAAATGAAAATGACGGATGGTGTCCTGGGGGATCTCCTCCCAGATCTGGACCAGGGCATCACTGAGCTCCTGGACAGTCTGAAGTGCAACCTGGTGGCGTCAGATGGACCGGAACAGAATGTCCCAGAGGGGTTCTATTGGGTTTAGGTCAGGAGAGTCGGTGGGCCAGTCAATGGTATCAGTTCCTTCATTCTCCAAGAACTGCCTGCATGCTCTCGCCACATGAGGCCGGGCATTGTTGTGCACCAGGAGGAACCCAGGACCCACTGCACCAGCGTGGGGTCTGACAACGGGTCCGAGGATTTCATCCTGATACCTAATAGCAGTCAGGGGGCCGTGGTCTAGCCTGTAGAGGTCTGTGCGTCCTTCCAGGGATATGCCTCCCCAGACCATCACTGACCCACCACCAAACCAGTCATGCTGAATGACGTTGCAGGCGGAGTAACATTCTCCACGGCGTCTCCAGAGCCTGTCACGTCTGTCACATGTGCTCAGGTAAACCCTGCTCTCATCTGTGAAAAGTGAGCACATGGCCCACTACAGGACGTCGGGCCCTCAGGCCGCCCTCATGAGGCCTGTTTCTGATTGTTTGGTCAGACACATTCACAGCAGTAGGGCTCTGGCAGTGCTCCTCCTGTTCCTCCTAGCACAGAGGAGCAGATAGCGGTCCTGCTGAGGGGTTAAGGACCTTCTACAGCCTTGTCCAGCTCTCCTAGAGTACCTGCCTGTCTCCTGGAATCTCCACCGTACTCTTAAGACTGCTGGGAGACACAGCAAACTGTGTGGCAATGGTACATATTGATGTGCCATCCTTCAGTAGTTGGACTACCTGTGCAACCTCTGCAGAACTAGTGATGGATCAGTGGGAAAAGATGAGGGGGGACAAAACGTCAATGACCTCGTCCTTTTAACCCATTCCTGTTTTGGGGGGTGTCTCATTGTTGCTCCTCTACTGCACCTGTTGGTAATTTCATTAACACCAAAGCAGCTGAAAATAGATCAATATCCCTGAAGGTGAACTGATTTGATGCTGCACTCTGATTAAAAAGTATTCCCTTTATTTTTTGGAGCAGTGTATATTAAATAACTAACTAACTAACTTCCCAGCTCTGGAATAACCTACCAGTCAGTGTTCAGGATTCAGACACAGCCTAAAAGTCCAGGTTTAAACCTTACCTGTTCAGTTGAGCGTGTGGTAGAGAGTGCTTCTGCTAGGTAGGAGGTGCAGATCTAGGGGTCCACTGACAGAGAGTGTTGGGTAACCCTCTATCTGAAGGGTGTTTTTTAGATGCAACTCTATTCAAAAAAGTATTCCCTTTATTTTTTTCTGCAGTGGTGTTTGAAACCCAACTCAGCTCTGGCGAATAACCCTAAGTCAGTGTTCAGGATTCAGACACAGCCTAAAAGTCCAGGTTTAAACCTTACCTGTTCAGTTGAGCGTGTGGTAGAGAGTGCTTCTGCTAGGTAGGAGGTGCAGATCTAGGGGTCCACTGACAGAGAGTGTTGGGTAACCCTACTATCATGTTTTTTATCAAGGGGTCAAGGATTATTCTGCCTTGTGTTGAAACCCAACTCACTAGCTAACTTTGTACACAAAAATGTCCAGGTTTTCCACCATTTGCCTTACAAGTTAAGTCTATCAGGTGGCTTACGAACTCGGAATGGACATCTTCTTGTGACCAATGGAGGGGAAGCTTGTGGTGTTGCAGGTGTAGCTTCAAGGTGCTCTGAAGTATTTGCCACAGACCTGCTAGCCACAGATTCTGGTTCAGGTTGTTCAACAGCTCCTGAATTTGTTGTACACAGTCCATGTCAGAAGGTGCTGTACTTTCACTGGGCTGAGGTTGTTCTGGTTGTTTGGTGATTTCCGGGTGACAAGCCAACATCTGCTCTGGGTGCCGTTTCCAAAGCTGAGAAGATCCAACTTCAACAGTGTAAGATACTGGGCCAGTTTTGGATGACATGTTGCTAGGTGTCCTCTTTCCCTCCCCGCTCCGATAATCGCGGAGCAACACTGAATCGCCTACTTCAGATTTGCGCTCTTTGGAATGCTTAGCCCTGTAGCTGCACTGGGTTTCCTGTGCTTGACTCACTACAGCTGCCAAGCTTGGTTTCAGAAGATCCAGACGTGTGCAGAGTCTTCAGCAGAAACAGAGCATGGCAGGTGTCTCTTTTGTGGTGGAATGCAACGAATTTCGGTGGTGTAGAAGGAAAGCATCCCACCTTTCTTGAAGAGATGAGGATCCCCTGGATGACTTTAGAGAGTGCTTGTGGCAGGATGAAATGGAGCAGAATGCATATGCTTCACCCCATTGGCGTTGAGGAACCTCGAGAACTCGTCCGAAACAAACTGTGGACCATTGTCGCTCACGAGAACTTTCGGTAAGCCGTAGCGACTGAACATGCTCCTCAGTACTTGGATGGTCTTGGATGCAGTAAACTTTCGACCATTTGGAATGGGCGTCCACTGCCACAAAGAACATGCGTCCCTCAAAAGGCCCTGCAAAATCTATGTGGATCCGCTGCCAGGGTGCTCCCGGCCATGGCCACGGATGTAGTGGTGACAGACTTGGAGACCTTTGATTGTGCTGGCAGGATGTACAGGTTTTAGATTTTTCTTCAATTTGAGCATCGATGCCTGGCCACCAAACATAACTTCGCGCTACAGCCTTCATCTTGACCACGCCAGGGTGTCCTATGTGTAACTCTTCCAAAACTGTTTTACACGGTTGCCCCACATCAGACAACCCTGCAAAGGTTGTAAGCTTGTTCCGTCTGATTAGATATGGTGTTAGATCGCTATCTGAACCATTAGTGGTGGCGAAACATCCCGTTGACACAATTTCAGAAACTTTACAGAGGGTAGGATCAGACCTAGTCTCCTTACAGATGTTTGAACTTTCTATCAGCAATACTGCCAAATGATGGATAAGATTAACTGACCCTGTTTTCTCTTTGTGATGTACAGGAAGTGGTAGGCGGGACAATCCATCTGCATTACCATGGTCAGCAGCACTTCTGTACTGAATTGTGTAATTATGGGCAGCCAGTACAAGGGCCCATCTTTGAAGTCGGGATGCGGACATGGATGGAGTTGCTTTCTTGGGGCTAAGGATCGTTGTCAATGGACGGTGGTCGTTGAACAGGGTGAAATTCCGCCCATAGAGATACGAATGAAACTTGAAACCGAAAATGATCCCCAATGCCTCCCGTTCTATCTGGGCATAATTTTGCTCTGCCTTACTTAATGTCCTCCAGGCGAAAGCTATGCGTTTCTCCTGCCCGTCAGACAGCACATGAGAAATCACGACCCCAACGCCATATGGTGAGGCGTCACATGCTAGCCTGATCAGAAGTTGTGGGTCATAATGAGTCAGTACACTCTTGTTTGCCTACTGGTCTTTGGCTTCTTGGAATGCCTTCTCCCATTCTACTGACCATTTCCACTTCACATTTATATGCCACAATGCATTTAGAGGATGTAGTGTGGTAGCTAGGTTAGGGACAAAGCTGGCATAATAGTTGATGAGCCCTAAAAATGACCTTAGTTGACTCACGTTAACTGGAGCTGGGGCATCAACGATGGCTCTTTGTACGTTTTCTTGCCCGGTTTTCTTGGAGCGATGAGGCTACGGAGTAGGTCAAAAACTCGTTCTGCTACTCCTCCTCCTTTTTCACTTTTTTTTTTTTTTTGTTTTTTCTGTTATTCCTATTTTTTTTTTTTTTTTTTTTCATTAAGCTAACTCGATTTTTTCCTCAGTAATGTCTCCATGTCAAAAACAAACTCGTTTTTTCCTCAGTAATGTCATTAGCTTAAACAAAATCCTTAAACCTCTCCATGTAGCTAGACCACTGCTCTCTCGCGTCGCCGAACGCCTCAAACTGCCCGATAATATGCGCCATTGTACTCTGTGGGCTTTGTCTTAGCTCGTGTGGAGTAACCATCCGCTGCATTGCTCTTGATAGCTCAGAGTAAGCCTGCTCGGTCAATACCAGCTCCCGCTGCTCCTTTTGCATGCCTGAGGCTCCATCCGTCCTCGTCGCCAATTTACATTATGTCTTTAGCTCACGACTACTTAACACTTACAACTCTCAGTACTTAACGCATTACTATACATTACAGAGCAAGCTCCACACAGAGCAAGAGACTGACGCCGTGGCTACACTTCTTCAAGACTGTTTATTGAAGCAGGCAGACAACAGTGCCCCACAGTGTCCATTAATAGGAACAACAACTGACTGCAAATACATCACAGTGTTGGGTAACCCTACCTGTTCAGTGGAGCGTGTGGTAGTGAGTGTTTCTGCTAGGTAAGAGGTGCAGATCTAGGGCTCCACTGACATAGAGTGTTTGGTAACCCTACCTGTTCAGTGGAGTGTTTGGTAGTGAGTGTTTCTGCTAGGTAAGAGGTGCAGATCTAGGGCTCCACTGACATAGAGTGTTTGGTAACCCTACCTGTTCAGTGGAGCGTGTGGTAGTGAGTGTTAGGTAAGAGGTGCAGATCTAGGGGTCCACTGACAGAGAGTGTTGGGTAAGCTGGGAGTGTTGGTGCGGTGGTCCCGCTGCTCTTCGTGTTCACTCAGGTGTGTTGACGGTGGAGCAGAGGGGTGCTGACTCCTCAGGGAGCCCTTATGTCTGTGTGACCTTCTGGCTCTCCCTGTTAGTCCTGCTGTAATAGCCAGGCCTGCCGGAGTCACTGCTGCACTCTGTTAACACCGTATAGTGTGTTCAGGTCTGTCAGAGCTAACAGTCTGTCTGATCTCTCTGTCTGAGCTGAACTGCTGCCCGTCCTGTGTGGTCTGATGCTGGTACTACATCTGCTCTGACTGGGAGCCACTGGGAGCCTTTAACCCCCACGGAGCTCCTGGCTGTCCTGCGCTGTGGAAGCTGGGCCTGCGTCCTGCTGACCCAAGGCAGGTTCCCCTTTTGAGTCTTGGTTTCTCTCGAGGTTTCTTCTTCCGGTCCTGAGGAGCTGGACGAAGTGATGTCCTGAATTAGAGCGCTCTGA
>JAMWET010006038.1:45000-52500 GCA_024036415.1 Prochilodus magdalenae
GTTCATGGCTCAGTGTGTGGAGGGTGAAGGTGTGGTCAGATGTTGGGTGACATGTTTATGGATCAGTGTGTGGAGGGTGAAGGTGTGGTCAGATGTTGGGTGACATGTTTATGGATCAGTGTGTGGAGGGTGAAGGTGTGGTCAGATGTTGGGTGACATGTTTATGGATCAGTGTGTGGAGGGTGAAGGTGTGTGCAGATGTTGGGTTCATGGCTCAGTGTGTGGAGGGTGAAGGTGTGGTCAGATGTTGGGTGACATGTTTATGGATCAGTGTGTGGAGGGTGAAGGTGTGGTCAGATGTTGGGTGACATGTTTATGGATCAGTGTGTGGAGGGTGAAGGTGTGGTCAGATGTTGGGTGACATGTTTATCGCTCAGTGTGTGGAGGGTGAAGGTGTGGTCAGATGTTGGGTGACATGTTTATGGATCAGTGTGTGGGGGGTGAAGGTGTGTGCAAATGTTGGGTGACATGTTTATGGGTAAGTGTGTGGAGGGTGAAGGTGTGGTCAGATGTTGGGTGACGTTTATCGCTCAGTGTGTGGAGGGTGAAGGTGTGGTCAGATGTTGGGTGACGTATATGGATCAGTGTGTGGAGGGTGAAGGTGTGGTCAGGTGTTGGGTGACGTTTATCGCTCAGTGTGTGGAGGGTGAAGGTGTGGTCAGATGTTGGGTGACATGTTTATGGATCAGTGTGTGGAGGGTGAAGGTGTGTGCAAATGTTGGGTGACATGTTTATGGATCAGTGTGTGGAGGGTGAAGGTGTGTGCAAATGTTGGGTGACATGTTTATGGATCAGTTGGTGGAGGGTGAAGGTGTGGTCAGATGTTGGGTTCATGGCTTAGTGTGTGGAGGGTGAAGGTGTGGTCAGATGTTGGGTGACATGTTTATCGCTCAGTGTGTGGAGGGTGAAGGTGTGGTCAGATGTTGGGTGACATGTTTATGGATCAGTATGTGGAGGGTGAAGGTGTGGTCAGATGTTGGGTGACATGTTTATCGCTCAGTGTGTGGAGGGTGAAGGTGTGGTCAGATGTTGGGTGACATGTTTATCGCTCAGTGTGTGGAGGGTGAAGGTGTGGTCAGATGTTGGGTGACATGTTTATCGCTCAGTGTGTGGAGGGTGAAGGTGTGTGCAAATGTTGGGTGACGTTTATCGCTCAGTGTGTGGAGGGTGAAGGTGTGGTCAGATGTTGGGTGACACGTTTATGGATAAGTGTGTGGAGGGTGAAGGTGTGTGCAAATGTTGGGTGACATGTTTATGGATCAGTGTGTGGAGGGTGAAGGTGTGGTCAGATGTTGGGTGACATGTTTATGGATCAGTGTGTGGAGGGTGAAGGTGTGGTCAGATGTTGGGTTCATGGCTCAGTGTGTGGAGGGTGAAGGTGTGGTCAGATGTTGGGTGACATGTTTATGGATCAGTGTGTGGAGGGTGAAGGTGTGGTCAGATGTTGGGTGACATGTTTATGGATCAGTGTGTGGAGGGTGAAGGTGTGGTCAGATGTTGGGTTCATGGCTTAGTGTGTGGAGGGTGAAGGTGTGGTCAGATGTTGGGTGACATGTTTATCGCTCAGTGTGTGGAGGGTGAAGGTGTGGTCAGATGTTCGGTGACATGTTTATGGATCAGTATGTGGAGGGTGAAGTTGTGGTCAGATGTTGGATGACATGTTTATGGCTCAGTGTGTGGAGGGTGAAGGTGTGGTCAGATGTTGGGTGACATGTTTATCGCTCAGTGTGTGGAGGGTGAAGGTGTGGTCAGATGTTGGGTGACATGTTTATCGCTCAGTGTGTGGAGGGTGAAGGTGTGGTCAGATGTTGGGTGACGTTTATCGCTCAGTGTGTGGAGGGTGAAGGTGTGGTCAGATGTTGGGTGACACGTTTATGGATAAGTGTGTGGAGGGTGAAGGTGTGTGCAAATGTTGGGTGACGTTTATGGATCAGTGTGTGGAGGGTGAAGGTGTGGTCAGATGTTGGGTGACATGTTTATGGATCAGTGTGTGGAGGGTGAAGGTGTGTGCAGATGTTGGGTTCATGGCTCAGTGTGTGGAGGGTGAAGGTGTGGTCAGATGTTGGGTGACATGTTTATCGCTCAGTGTGTGGAGGGTGAAGGTGTGGTCAGATGTTGGGTGACATGTTTATCGCTCAGTGTGTGGAGAGTGAAGGTGTGGTCAGGTGTTGGGTGGTGTGGTAAGAAGCCGATCTGAGCTCTGCTGAGTGTTCTGGGGGGTAGTTGGGGAGGCGGTGTTGAGGGGTTGAGGGTTCTGGAGGCTTCTGAGTTCCCTCTAGCTCGTCCCCTGTGATCGGGAGGTCCAGTGGGTTCTGATTATCTGCTGAGTGTTTCCAGGCTCCTGGATGTTCTCTGCTGCTCTACCTTTAGCGATGGACTAGCATATAACGACTGGAGGAGGTTTCTCCATGCCCTCCTCCCTGTCCCTCTGTCGTTCTCTTACTTGCTCTTTCAGGTCAGCCAGCTCCTGGCTGTAGCTGTCTCTCTCTGGCTTCAGCTCTCTGCCCGGTTGCTGTTGCAGGACTATCTCCTCCAGTTGTGTGAAGTGTTCCTTTATCAGGGTGATGGAGGTGTAGAGAGAAGGGTGCTGGTCTGCCGGAATGGACACTGTCCAGCTGCTTCTGGTCTTGGTGTTCTACTCCAGTCGCATTCTAGTGTACAGGGGGAGCTATGTCCTCACGGATCTTGGAATCACTGGCACTGCATGGAAGTGGTTTGATTCCTATCTGGAGAACCTCAACTCGACCCGCCATCCCTGAGGACTCATGGAAGACAACTCTCCAGACTCTTCTCTGTCCTGGCTCCCAGTTGGTGGAATGAACTCCCACTGGCTGTCCGAACAGCGGAGTCTCTCACGGTCTTCAAACGCAGACTGAAGACCCGTCTCTGTGTAACACTCTTCAGTGAGTGAGCTCTAGTGGAGGTGTAAGGTGTGTATGTACTTGTGTTGACCTTATAATGACCTTTTCTTCTCTATAGGTATGAGCGCTGGGCTGGGTTGCCAGGTAGAGCACTTCTGCTTTATATATGTCTGTGTATTAATCTGTAGGAATTAGCGCTGGCTCCTGTTCGGGCAGTGTCTGAGCCCATGGTGAGTTCTAGACTCTAAGCTTCCTGTACCAGCTGGAAAATTATCCAAAGGAGCACTGAGCACGGCTGTAAGTCCCTCTGGATAAGAGCGTCTGCTAAACACCTCAAACATAAATGTAGATGTAATGCACCGCGGCCTTACCAGCTCTCATCCTGCTTCAGCCAGAGAAAATGGCGGCGGGTAACACTGGGGGGCTAAACGCAGCCCACTCTGAGTATAACTGTGGGTGTAGTGGTTGTAGTGGGTGGTGTTGATCAGAATGAGCCTCAGAAAGTTAAATATACAGGTCTGAAGATTAATAAAAGATGAACTCGCTTTAGAGGATCAGGTTTAGAGTGAAGTAGCCGAGGGGAGCTAACAGCTAGGCTAACCGTATCTCAGGGGAACTGAGCAGCGTTAGCAGCAGCTAGCTCTAAACAGTGGATACAGTAATAACAGAGAGAGAACCCAAACGAGTTATTAGGAACACTGAGGAGCGCATATAGATTCGTATAACCCTAGATTCAGTGTGTTATGGTGATTCAGTGAGTTATGGTGATTCAGTGAGTCAGTGTGTTGTAGTGATTCAGTAAGTCAGTGTGTTATGGTAATTTAGTGAGTCAGTGTGTAATGGTGATTTAGTGAGTCAATGTGTTATGGTGATTCACTGAGTCAGTGTATTATGGTGATTCAGTGTGAGAGAACCCAAACGAGTTATTAGGAACACTGAGTGATTCAGTGCGTTATGGTAAGTCACTGTGTTAAGGTGATTCAGTGAGTCAGTGTGTCATGGTGATTCAGTGAGTTATGGTGATTCAGTGAGTCAGTGTGTTGTAGTGATTCAGTGAGTCAGTGTGTTGTAGTGATTCAGTGAGTCAGTGTGTTATGGTGATTCAGTGAGTCAGAGTGTTGTGGTGATTCACTGAGTCAGTGTGTTATGGTGATTCAGTGATTCAGTGTGTTATGGTGATTCAGTGAGTCAGTGTGTTATGGTGATTCAGTGAGTCAGTGTGTTGTAGTGATTCAGTGAGTCAGTGTGTTATGGTGATTTAGTGAGTCAGTGTGTTGTAGTGATTCAATGAGTCAGTGTGTTATGGTGATTCAGTGTGTTATGGTGATTCAGTGAGTCAGTGTGTTGTAGTGATTCAATGAGTCAATGTGTTATGGTGAGTCAGTGAGTCCGTTTGTTAAGGTGATTCAGTGAATCATATGTACTAATAACAAAATCTGTGACTAAAAAAAGTGTCTGTACCGAACAGTAGTCTTAGTGTTATTCGGTACCGGTGCTAAAGTAGATTGTATCGCCGCTCCGCCCCGCTCTTTTCCTCCCGATGTAGAGCGCATGCGCAAAGGATTTTTCGAAAAACGCTCGGTCTGAGCGGAGCAGGAGGAGGAAGAGTTGCGGGCTCAGCTTGATTTGCTGCGACATTAAAACAGGACCCTAATTCGACCTGATGCTACAGATAAACGGATAAACCGGATTATCAGCAGCGCGCGGAGCTTCTTACGGGTTCATTCTGCTGGCGGTGAGTTTAACGGCTTCGCTTCTCTTTGGAACTCTCCGGTCCACCTTAAATGTTGCACCGGTAGTATTGAACCACTTCAGGGACGGCAGCATGTCAGCCTCCCAGAATTTAAGGTGGAACGGAAAGTTCAGCTTTGCTGTACCGAGTGTAAAGAGGAGATCTGTGGGAGCTGGAGTCACACTGGAATCATTCCCGACGGTCTCCCGGGATGATGAGATCTGGAGCTCTGACCTCTTGCTGGGTTAGCCCGGATGGAATGTTCTGCTGCAGATCTGGATCGGGTTCTGAGTCTTGGTTCTGGTTCTGTCGGTATTCACAGAGAGTAGGTGTAGTTAAAGTCCAGCCCACTGTCCCTCTAATACAGTTTTAGATTAGGAAGATTATAACCCGGCTCATCCAGAGCTCCGGAACACTGTCCCACCCCCAGCATTCCATACACACTTAGAACACGTGTAGGTTCACTGGTGGTTCTAGATAGTCAGTAATGCCCACTCTCTACCTCTCTACTCACACCAAACCCTCTCTCACTCACTCTGTACACACCTCACACCAAACCCTCTCTCCCTCACTCTGTACACACCTCACACCAAACCCTCTCTCCCTCACTCTGTACACACCTCACACCAAACCCTCTCTCCCTCACTCTGTACACACCTCACACCAAACCCTCTCTCCCTCACTCTGTACACACCTCACACCAAACCCCCTCTCCCTCACTCTGTACACACCTCACACCAAACCCTCTCTCCCTCACTCTGTTTACACCTTGGTGTGTGTGTGGGCGGAGGGTCTGAGTGATCTAGATCGTCCAGGAGAAATCCAGGCTGGAATATTTTGAAAGGATCAGACGGGATGATGTCACCTCAGTGGAATGTTCCAGAGCAGCCTGTCTTTACTCTGGGCTGTTTAGGCTGCATGATGCTGCATGTTTATAGTTTTGGGTGGGAGCTGCAGGTGAACTGAGGCTAAAGCTGCAGGGGAGCTGAGCCTGGAGCTGAGCCTGGAGCTGAGTCTGGAGCTACAGGGGAGCTGAGTCTGGAGCTGAGCCTGGAGCTACAGGGGAGCTGAGCCTGGAGCTGAGCCTGGAGCTGAGCCTGGAGCTGAGCCTGGAGCTGAGCCTGGAGCTGAGCCTGGAGCTGAGCCTGGAGCTGAGCCTGGAGCTGAGTCTGGAGCTGAGCTGAGAGATCAGGATTAATCTGATACTGATATTAAACAGCAGAGAGACAGAAGCGTTCTGCGTCCGTCACCACCTGAACCGCTCATGTGGTGTTGAGCTGCTGCTCCTCCCTGACTGTGACCTGTACTGCCTGCTTTATTGACAATGACCAGATCAATGACCGTATTGATGACCGTGTTGTTGAGGGGAGAGGGTCCCTGCTGTCCCACTCTCAGGCACGGCCGGTTGGTATTTGGGAATCAGGACTATGAAGGCTTGTACTGGACTGATCTAGAATAATTCATCTGCAGGTTTTAGAACTTTAGAACCAATGAACTAAGTTCTGTATTTGGTTCCGCGTGTTGACAGATCTGGATTTGCTGGACAGCAGCTGCAGACAGCGTCTCTGTGGCTAAACCTGGATCCGGTTTTCGCAGCTGTGCTGAGGTTTTCCGCGTGTTACTGTTATCCGTATCGTGCTTATCTGTGGGTTTAGGGAAGTTTACCTCATCACCCGTCACAGCGTTATCTCCACTGCCGTGTGTGCTTGGTTGTGGTCTATAAGTGGGCTGTACAGGTCGGGAACCTGCCGATGCACCACAGAGGTTTGGGTGTGTAGCGAACTTCTGTGATACTGTGAGCGGGTTGCGTGATGTGGATTTGTTTATGAATGTAATCTGTTTTCGGGGTGGAGTACGGAGCAGCTGTGACGCAGTGAGCATGGTGTTCCATCTCATCCTCTCCAATCTGAAAACTGAAAATCAGAGAATTCCTTCATTAAAAGCCGCTTGACGTTCCGAGCGGCGCTCCACTGTTTATTGTATGTGCGGGTTTGTGCTGACAGTAACATGCATAAATTTGTGCAGCAGATCCGTCCATTAGCCTCAGCGCTCAGAGGATCCCAGAAAAGAGCTTCTTGTATCTTGGCGTGGTCATGTGACCTGGGGCCGGCCTGCGGCGGACTGTTTGTTCATTGTTGATCTTCAGCTGCTATTTAACTCCCGTCCCTCTCTGCACACTGAGGGGATTCTTTATTGTTTCTCCAGACGTTCCCATCTTCATTTCTAATATTCCGGTTACTGCTGATGATATTCCTGTGTTGGTCTCTGTTGAGCGGCTGTTGGTGATGGTAAGTAAACAGCTGTCAGGGTTTTACTGCTGTCAGTGAGCGCTGTACTGTGTTACTGTAGTCAGTTCAGTACTGAGATCTGTCATGTCGGTGAAAGTGACTGTGAGAAAAGCGTAGTGATGGGGCTGATGGAGTGATGAAATGCTGATGATGATGCGGGTGGTGATAATGGAGGAAGAGGTGATGGTGTTTTAGTGATGGTGATGGTGAGAAATAAAAATCAATATTTATTGAGCTACACATACAGAAGTCTGTCTCTCAGTATGGCGTCGGGCCGCCGTGTTCGCTAACCCAACACGCCAGACGTCTCGGTATGGAGCTGTAGAGGTTCCTGATGGAGTCCTGTGATACTCCATCCCATGCAGCTTGAACATGCTCACACAGTTCCTGCAGATGGTGCGGTAGGGCTGGAGGGACACCAGGTCTTCTGGACGTGTGACTACGAACCGTTCATCTCGGTGCTGACCACGGTGCCTCCACACACGGATTCGTTGGGCGTCTCCACCAAGACTAAAGCGGGACTCGTCACTGAAGATGACCCGCTGCCATTCTGAGTCACTCCATGACAGTCTGGTACGACACCACTGCAGTCTTTGGTGACGGTGACGTCGTGTTAAGG
>JAMWET010006038.1:57500-60000 GCA_024036415.1 Prochilodus magdalenae
AGGTTTGTGATTAGTTAGGGTTGTGGTCGTTATTGTGGGTTGTTAGGGTTGTGGTTGGGGTTGTGGTCGGTGTTGTGGTTAGTTAGGGTTGTGGTCTGTTAGGGTGGTGGTCATTATTGTGGTCAGTTAGGGTTGTGTCGGTGTTGTGGTCTGTATTGTGGTCAGTTAGGGTTGTGTCGGTGTTGTGGTCTGTATTGTGGTCAGTTACTGTGGTATGTTCTACAGTTCCTCATTAGGTCGAGTGTATAACTCTAAGCTTTAAGAATTAGACACTGTCACATGGCTGTGTTCACACTGTATTGCCAGCGGAGACCTGGGGGTCAATGGGGGTCCATAGGGGTGCACAATTAATTGTGGGAGTATGTATAGTCTACCATGGTGAATGAGAGTTCCACCTATAAGTGTTAGGTGATTAATAAACTCTGTTAGTGTTTATGTACTGTATATATTGAGTACTTAGGGTTATATACTCAGTGGAAGTACTGAACAGTGTTGAACAGTGTGAGTGAGTGTATAGTCAGTAGTGAGAGTGGTGTTGAACAGTGTGAGTGAGTGTATAGTCAGTAGTGAGAGTGATGTTGAACAGTGTGAGTCAGTAGGGAGAGTGGTGTTGAACAGTGTGAGTGTAGAGTAAGTACTGAGAGTGATGTTGAACCGTGTGAGTGAGTGTATAGTCAGTAGTAAGAGCGCCGTTGAACAGTGTAAGTGAGTGTATATTCAGTAGTGAGAGTGGTGTTGAACAGTGTGAGTGAGTGTATAGTCAGTAGTGAGAGTGGTGTTAAAGAGTGAGTGTATAGTCAGAAGTGAGAGTGGTGTTGAACAGTGTGAGTGAGTGTATAGTCAGTAGTGAGAGTGCGGTTGAACAGTGTGAGTAAGTGTAGAGTCAGTAGTGAGAGTGGTGTTGAACAGTGTGAGTGAGTGTATAGTCAGTAGTAAGAGCGCCGTTGAACAGTGTAAGTGAGTGTATATTCAGTAGTGAGAGTGGTGTTGAACAGTGTGAGTGAGTGTATAGTCAGTAGTGAGAGTGGTGTTGAACAGTGTGAGTGAGTGTATAGTCAGTAGTGAGAGTGGTGTTGAACAGTGTGAGTCAGTAGGGAGAGTGGTGTTGAACAGTGTGTGTGAGTGTAGAGTAAGTACTGAGAGTGATGTTGAACCGTGTGAGTGTAGAGTCAGTAGTGAGAGTGGTGTTGAACAGTGTGAGTGAGTGTATATTCAGTAGTGAGAGTGGTGTTGAACAGTGTGAGTGAGTGTATAGTCAGTAGTGAGAGTGCGGTTGAACAGTGTGAGTGTAGAGTCAGTAGTGAGAGTGGTGTTGAACAGTGTGAGTGAGTGTATAGTCAGTAGTAAGAACGCCGTTGAACAGTGTAAGTGAGTGTATATTCAGTAGTGAGAGTGGTGTTGAACAGTGTGAGTGAGTGTATAGTCAGTAGTGAGAGTGCGGTTGAACAGTGTGAGTGAATGTATAGTCAGTAGTCAGAGTGGTGTTGAACAGTGTGAGTGTATAGTCAGTAGTGAGAGTGGTGTTGAGCAGTGTGAGTGTATAGTCAGTAGTGAGAGTGGTGTTGAACAGTGTGAGTGTATAGTCAGTAGTGAGAGTGGTGTTGAGCAGTGTGAGTGTATAGTCAGTAGTGAGAGTGGTGTTGAACAGCGTGAGTGTAGAGTCAGTAGTGACAGTGGTGTTGAATAGTGTGAGTGAGTGTAGAGTCAGTAGTGAGAGTGATGTTTAACAGTGTGAGTGTAGAGTCAGTAGTGAGAGTGATGTTGAACAGTGTGAGTGTAGAGTCAGTAGTGAGAGTGGTGTTGAACAGTGTGAGTGTACAGTCAGTAGTGAGAGTGGTGTTGAACAGTGAGTGAGTATAGAGTCAGTAGTGAGAGTGGTGTTGAACAGTGAGTGACTGTACAGTCAGTAGTGAGAGTGGTGTTGAACAGTGTGAGTAAGTGTATATTCAGTAGTGAGAGTGGTGTTGAACAGCATGAGTGTAGAGTCAGTAGTGAGAGTGGTGTTGAACAGTGTGAGTGAGTGTAGAGTCAGTAGTGAGAGTGGTGTTGAACAGTGTGAGTGAGTGTATATTCAGTAGTGAGAGTGGTGTTGAACAGTGTGAGTGAGTGTAGAGTCAGTAGTGAGAGTTGTTTTTAATAGTGTGAGTGTAGAGTCAGTAGTGAGAGTGGTGTTGAACAGTGTGAGTGAGTGTAGAGTCAGTAGTGAGAGTGGTGTTGAACAGTGTGAGTGAGTGTATATTCAGTAGTGAGAGTGGTGTTGAACAGTGTGAGTGAGTGTAGAGTCAGTAGTGAGAGTGGTGTTGAACAGCATGAGTGTAGAGTCAGTAGTGAGAGTGGTGTTGAACAGTGTGAGTAAGTGGAGAGTAGTGTGAGTGAGAGTCAGTAGTGAACAGTGTGAACAGTGAGTGTATAGTCAGTAGTGAGAGTGGTGTTGAACAGTGTGAGTGAGTGTAGAGTCAGTAGTGAGAGTGGTGTTGAACAGTGTGAGTGAGTGTAGAGT
>JAMWET010006038.1:65000-75000 GCA_024036415.1 Prochilodus magdalenae
TGCTGTTTATACCTGAACCCTAACCCTAACCTAGAACCATAACCATAACCTAGAACCCTAAACCCTAAATATAACCCTAACCTTAACCATAACCATAACCTAGAACCCTAAACCCTGTACCATGGGTTATGAATGGCTTGTTAGAGTTAGGGTTAGGTCTAGAGTTCGAGTTTAGGGTAAGAACTCTAAACCTAACAAGCCGTTTCATACTGACTCCCTATTAGCTGTTACGTGAGCTCTGTTCTGATTGGCTGTCCTGTGTTATGCCTCGTTTAAAAAGCCGAAAGGGTGGAGCTAAACTGCTGTAGGCTGAATGGGTGGACCTAACCGGCTTTGAGCTGAATGGGTGGAGTTAAACTGCTACACGCTGAATGGGTGGAGCTAAACTGCTACACGCTGAATGGGTGGAGCTAAACTGCTATAGGCCGAAAAGGTTGAGCTAAACTGCTACAGGCTGAATGGGTGGGGCTAAACTGCTACAGGCTGAATGGGTGGAGCTAAACTGCTACAGGCTGAATGGGTGGAGCTAAACTGCTACAGGCTGAATGGGTGGAGCTAAACTGCTACAGGCTGAATGGGTGGGGCTAAACTGCTACAGGCTGAATGGGTGGAGCTAAACTGCTACAGGCTGAATGGGTGGAGCTAAACTGCTACAGGCTGAATGGGTGGGGCTAAACTGCTACAGGCTGAATGGGTGGGGCTAAACTGCTACAGGCTGAATGGGTGGGGCTAAACTGCTACAGGCTGAATGGGTGGGGCTAAACTGCTACAGGCTGAATGGGTGGGGCTAAACTGCTTTTCCCTATATGGGCTTAGGCCGTGGAGAGTGTGTTACGGGCTCTGCCGACTGTGTGTTGGGGTGCTGTGGACGTTCTGAGCTCAGGCTGATACAGGAACAGTGTTTGATTGATTTGTGTCTTTATCAGGTTCGGTTCTGATCAGACGGACTCTGAAACCGTCTCTCAGCTGGTCGGATGGTACGTGACCCTTACGTCTGACCTGATTCCTGATTCTCCCAGGTTCTTCCTGATTCTCTGTGACTCTCTGTGATTCCGGTTCCCTGATTGGCTGATTGATGAATGTTGTCTGTTGTGAGATGAATCATTCAAAGCCGAGATGGAGGTTCTCATGGAAGAGTTCTTGTTCTAATGACCTGCGCTGATCAGTCCAGTAAACCTGTGTCCGTGTGAACTTTTGGAGTGTGCCCCAGATCAGAGCATGGAATGATGCATTGTAGAACGTAAGTTCTGGTTCTTTAAGTGTTGAAGCGGGTCGAGACCAACCGTTCCAACCTAGTTCAGCGGGTCTCAGCCTGTTTATCTGAGTTCAGTCGGCAGTGTTTACACTTCCTGAGTGATCACACCAGAACCCGCTCAGTCTAAATGCGCCAACGCACCCGAGTTCTGGGCTGGTCTGGGGGAGGGCCTCGATATCACTGGTGTGCTTTCACACACAGGAATTCCATCTGATCCGGAACAGTTACTCAAATCACACGTGACTGCAAGCTTCATCCGTTCACTGCCTTCTATTCTCTTTCCTGGATACAAACAGTCCCTCCATCCCAGCACCACACCTGATCCCGGAACGATACCAGACAGACTGGTCACGCAATCCTGAGTCAGGAAAAACGCTCTAGTGTGAACAAACATTCCGCCAGTGTGGGTAAACATTCCTCGGAGTATCGGAGGAACAGCAGCTCACATACAGGGCCTTTCAGGAAGTTTGGAGATCCTGTCTCGTTACTGGATTTACATTAGGTGATACCAGAGTCCTGATCTGCCACTTTAGCCTCAGGCTAACATGCTAGTCCTGGTAAAGCAGCGTGCTGTGACTGAACCAGGGGTGCGTCTGTGTGTTCAGGTTCTAAAAGATTACAGGAATGTTCAGAACCAAAACAATCAAATCTAATTACTAAGAATCAGAATCACAAAAAATCAGTCGCACCCATCACACCATTTACACCCATCGCACCCATCGCACCATTTACACCCATCACACCATTTACACCCATCACACCATTTACACCCATCGCACCATTTACACCCATCGCACCATTTACACCCATCGCACCATTTACACCCATCACACCATTTACACCCATCGCACCCATCACACCATTTACACCCATCGCACCCATCGCACCATTTACACCCATCGCACCCATCACACCCATCACACCATTTACACCCATCGCACCATTTACACCCATCGCACCCATCACACCCATCACACCATTTACACCCATCGCACCCATCGCACCATTTACACCCATCGCACCCATCGCACCATTTACACCCATCGCACCCATCGCACCATTTACACCCATCGCACCCATCACACCATTTACACCCATCGCACCCATCGCACCATTTACACCCATCGCACCCATCGCACCATTTACACCCATCACACCATTTACACCCATCACACCATTTACACCCATCGCACCCATCACACCCATCGCACCATTTACACCCATCGCACCCATCACACCCATCACACCATTTACACCCATCGCACCCATCACACCATTTACACCCATCGCACCCATCGCACCCATCACACCATTTACACCCATCGCACCATTTACACCCATCGCACCATTTACACCCATCGCACCCATCACACCATTTACACCCATCGCACCCATCACACCATTTACACCCATCGCACCCATCACACCATTTACACCCATCGCACCCATCACACCCATCACACCCATCACACCATTTACACCCATCGCACCATTTACACCCATCGCACCCATCGCACCATTTACACCCATCGCACCATTTACACCCATCGCACCATTTACACCCATCGCACCCATCACACCATTTACACCCATCGCACCCATCACACCCATCACACCCATCACACCATTTACACCCATCGCACCCATCGCACCATTTACACCCATCGCACCATTTACACCCATCGCACCATTTACACCCATCGCACCATTTACACCCATCGCACCCATCACACCATTTACACCCATCGCACCCATCACACCCATCACACCATTTACACCCATCGCACCCATCGCACCATTTACACCCATCGCACCCATCACACCATTTACACCCATCGCACCCATCGCACCATTTACACCCATCGCACCATTTACACCCATCGCACCCATCGCACCCATCGCACCATTTACACCCATCGCACCCATCACACCATTTACACCCATCGCACCATTTACACCCATCGCACCCATCACACCCATCGCACCCATCACACCCATCGCACCCATCACACCCATCGCACCCATCACACCCATCGCACCATTTACACCCATCGCACCCATCACACCCATCGCACCATTTACACCCATCGCACCATTTACACCCATCGCACCCATCACACCCATCGCACCCATCGCACCCATCGCACCCATCGCACCATTTACACCCATCGCACCATTTACACCCATCGCACCCATCACACCCATCACACCATTTACACCCATCGCACCCATCACACCCATCGCACCATTTACACCCATCGCACCCATCGCACCATTTACACCCATCGCACCCATCACACCCATCGCACCATTTACACCCATCGCACCCATCACACCCATCGCACCATTTACACCCATCGCACCCATCACACCCATCGCACCATTTACACCCATCGCACCATTTACACCCATCGCACCATTTACACCCATCACACCATTTACACCCATCGCACCCATCGCACCATTTACACCCATCACACCATTTACACCCATCGCACCCATCGCACCATTTACACCCATCGCACCCATCGCACCATTTACACCCATCGCACCCATCGCACCATTTACACCCATCGCACCATTTACACCCATCGCACCCATCGCACCATTTACACCCATCGCACCCATCGCACCATTTACACCCATCGCACCAAACACAGACATCACACCATTTACACCAAACACACTCATCACTCCCATCACACTCATCACACCAAACACAACCATCACACCATTTACACCAACCCATAACAACCCATAATCAATGGTTGATTGGTGTGTTTGGTGGGGTTGGTGTAAATGGTGTGATGGGTGTGATGACACCAATTGCACCAAGCACAGCAACCCCACCAGTAACACCAAACACACTAAACAATCACACCCATCGCTCACACCAGTTGCACTAATCACACCAAATACACCAATCAGTCACACCAGGAGCACCAACCATGCCAACCAATCCATCACAGGGGTCACGGCGAGAGATTTACTCTTGTGTAATGTGTGCCTGACTGGCTGTTGGTGTTATAGATTATCTATTGATTAGTGAATAGAAACTCTGTCTGTCTGCAGAATCTCCACGATTGTCCACTGCTTCGGTCAGCAGCAGTGACCGGGCATCTACGGCTACTCTGTCCGACTGCTCCGATTTCCCAGAAGGCACAAGACCTGTGAGTGTGGTGTCCACCGTCTCATCCGGTTCCGCCTCGTCAAGGGATGATATCGCCCCACCCGCTGCACCTTTGACCACTGAGGATGACCTGGAACTGGACCTGTGTCCACCAGCGGAGAGCAGCGAGACACAGGACATTCAGCGGTTACCCCCGGAACGCCGCAGCGCTTGTGTCCAGAACACTCACGGTGACGCTGCGGTGCCCAGTGTGATACCCTTCGCTTCTAAAGCCATGGCCCCCAACCCCCAGCTCACGTACCTGGACCGCGTGGTCACGGAGATCATCGAGACGGAGAGGATGTACGTGAGGGATCTCCGCAGCATCGTGGAGGTAACGTGTCTTTGGTTTCTGGCTGCTGTTAATAGTGTATATATATCCCCCCTATTAGTCATGGTGGTCTGCTCACTGAAACACGCTGTCCTGTGTCAGACGTTGAGTAACGACGAGGATGAAGATGAACTGAGGAGCAGTGGCGCTTCTGATTATTGGAGGTGGTCTCCGTATGCAGACGTGCTGTGCTACTGAGGGTTACTGGCCCACCCTTACCTGTTAAACAGGTGTGGCGGACAGTGTGGGATAATCTGAGACCCGTTCACATTCACTGTCCTATTCTGGTTATAGCTGCATCCCTGCCCCCTTGGATGAGGACCGTAATCAGGGGGAATAGCGGTAGTAATCCGGCGGGATAAGGACCGGAAGGAGGTCGGTGAAGATAGGGATCGTAAATGGGGTGGATAATAACTGTACCCAGACCGGACGTGTGCCCACCCTAATGTAGACCCAGCATCTCCTGGTGAAGACGAACAGACTTGTACTTTCTATCCAGATTCGGAATTCTGACTCTGACTGTGTGACACGCCGGAAAAGGATCTATAAAGAGAAGGACGGCTTCCGCTGGCGGAGTTGGGGGCGTCTTGAGGAACAGCAGCGGAGACTTTCTAGAGGAAAAGACGTTTACCGTGTACGTCTTCCTCCCAGGGACGTCTAAAGAAGTTACCATGGACTTCCATACCTCAGCAACTACCCCCTAACGTCTTGGCGTCCCATTTCTGAACGACCCCGCCCCCTAGTGGACGGGCGTCTGGCTGTCCCTTTTGTAATTCTAATAGGTGTTGTAGGTCCAGGATGTCTCCTTCAGCAAACGGTTTCCTAAATCAGATGTAAAGTAGGCGACCCATTGAAGGTCATTACATGACAATGGGATTATTCAATCCAGCCCCCACATGTCCCCAAGAGAGACAGACAAAATGCAAACGAGATCAGGAACGAGGGAACAACGTCGAAGGAAGTTACAAAGTTAATAAAGCAAAATTTATTTAAGAAGGAACAATTATCAGGATAATCCCAACAGAACCGGTGCTCTTTACGGGAGCTTTGGTTCCGCCCCTACCTGGTGGAGGTGTGGAGCTGAGATGTTTGCTCATGAATGAGTCATTATCTAGTACCTGGTTCTGACCTTTAGAGAGCTGCTCATCCTGTTAATTGGATTATGGTGTTACGTAACAGTGTTTACTGTCTCCACTTGAACGTGCAGGAACATGCAGTCCAGTTCCACACAGTTAAACAAGTCCTACGCTCACGTGGAACCGGGATCTCTGCCTGTGTTTTGGTTCCACATGTTTATCAGCATGGGGAAAAATACTGATCCTAATTCAGAAGTAAAATGCAGAGGTTAGTGTGCGGTAGTTGCTGTGTCTGCTGGTCTGTTGGAGTCCTCCAGCAGGATCGACCGGATCACTGACGGTATCTATTGGAATGGTGGATCAAGTTGATCAGTGTAACTGTAGACTGTGCTGTGTAGTGTTCTCATTGTGTGCTCCCTACTGCCCCCTGTGTTCAGTACAGTAAATGGCTCTGTGGTTGTTGTTGTTGTTGTTGTTTACAGGACTACCTCGCCCACATTATAGACTCTGCTGACCTGCCCATCGGCCCAGAGCAGGTGTGCGCTCTCTTCGGGAACATAGAGGACATCTACGAGTTCAATAGGTGAACTTAAACACTCAGAGCCCCCCACAGAGTTCAGGAGCCCCCCATCTCGGAATTCAGGAACCCCCCCACAGAGTTCAGGCGCCCCCCTCAGAGTTGTGTTTTTAATCATGTGTCCAGTATGATTTCTGATTAGCTGTGTTTGTTTGTGTTGTGATGTAATACAGGGAGGGGGCGGGGCTATGAGGGTGACTGATGATGCGCATGTTTGAAGTTTAATGTTCTTCTTAATAGCAGCACTTCATTCATTCCAGGCTAACATATCAGGTCAGTGACCTTTACTGGCCTTTAGTGACCTTTAGTGACCTTTACACTGTTCTTAATGTTGTGTTGTCAGGGTGTGGGCTGCACCAGAGCTGCTCCTCCTCTGGTCTGATGAGGAGACAGTAAGTGATGGAGGGATGAGTGAATGAGAGGGAAAGCAGGGATGTGTGCAGGTACTCAGGAGAACTTGCACAGGCTGACGGGGGAGGAGTGATGTAGTGTTCAGGGAGTGACACGCCCCGGGTTTGCTGGTGTCTGTAAGACGAGTGAACCTGAGCGTGCTCACTTTTCCTCCTTCCCCGTGATTGGCCGGATATCTCGGAGTGCACATCCCTGCTCCGGGCTTGCTGTGTTGCGTCTCCTGCATGCTCCCTGTGTCTCCTGTACCTGAGCCCGGAGAGGTCGCTGAGGAGGCTGACCGGTGGTGTCAGAGCTGCTGGTCCAGATGTGATCCTGTAACGAGAGCGTGGTGTTGATCTGAACGCTGATGTAGATGTCAGAGGGGAACGAACCGAGAGCTCCTAAAGCAATCCAACACCTGGCAAAGGAGCAGCTCAGTGTTTGGAGGGTTTGGGGGCGGAGTTTTGGGGGTTGTAGGGAGTGCCCCCCTTCTTTAACAAGTAGCCATCAGCCATGCCTAGATCACATCTGACTTCAGGCTGATACCACAGATGACTGCAATATGCAAATGAGCCTGCAACCAACCACAGTGAGCTGTGATAATCCTGACCAATCACGGCTCCAGATTTTGTGTGACAGGCAGATCCCAGTATTGATTGATCAGAAAGTTTAGAACTGAGTAATGTGCTCTGTGTGTGGGTTGGTGTGGATTCACTCGGCCTGTTTGATGAGACTCTCTGTCTGTCTGTCTCTCAGTCAGTCTGTCTGTCTCTCAGTCAGTCTGTCTGTCAGTCTGTCTCTCTGTCAGTCAGTCTGTCTCTCAGTCTGTCTGTCAGTCTTTCTGTCAGTCTCTCTCTCTCTGTCAGTCTCTCTCTCAGTCTGTCTCTCTGTCTGTCTCTGTCTGTCTCTCAGTCTCTCTCTGTCAGTCTCTCTCTGTCAGTCTCTCTCTGTCAGTCTGTCTCTCAGTCTGCCTCTCTGTCTGTCTGTCTCTCTGTCAGTCTGTCTCTCTGTCAGTCTCTCTCTCTGTCAGTCTGTCTCTCTGTCTGTCTGTCTCTCAGTCTGTCTCTCTGTCAGTCTGTCAGTCAGTCAGTCTCTCTGTCAGTCAGTCTGTCTCTCTGTCAGTCTCTCTCTCAGTCTGTCTCTCTGTCTGTCTCTGTCTGTCTCTGTCTGTCTCTCAGTCTGTCTCTCTGTCAGTCTCTCTCTCTGTCAGTCTCTCTCTGTCAGTCTCTCTGTCAGTCTCTCTCTGTCAGTCTGTCTCTCAGTCTGCCTCTCTGTCTGTCTGTCTCTCAGTCTCTCTCTCTGTCAGTCTCTCTCTCTGTCAGTCAGTCAGTCTGTCTGTCAGTCTCTCTGTCAGTCAGTCTGTCTCTCTGTCAGTCTCTCTGTCAGTCTGTCTGTCTCTCTTTCTGGTGTTAATTGATGTTGATTGTCTGTTTGTGGTCAGCGAGCTCCTGCAGACGCTGGATTTGTGCGAGAACGACCCTGTGGCCATCGCCAGGTGCTTTGTCCTGAAGGTCAGTTCTTTGGAGTCAGGAAGTGTTTACAGAGCCGGCTCCTCCGACTCCTCAGTGTACAGCCTGTTCAGTGTGTACGGAGGGCATGTAACGTTTGTTTGTGCACTAATTTATATTATTGATATTATAAGTGGAAAGCAGTGGTGAGGCAGTAAACATGTGTGTGTGTGTGTGTGTGTGTGTGTGTGTGTGTGTGTGTGTGTGTTTGTTGGTTAGAGTGAATATTTTGAGATCTACACGCAGTACTGCACCAACTACCCCAAGTAAGTACACCTGATCCTGAACATGAAGGTGTTTATACTGTCTGTCTGTCTGTCTGTCTGTCTGTCTGTCTGTCTGTCTGTCTGTCTGTCTGTCTGTCTGTCTGTTGCTACATCTTGCTCTGCTGTGTGGTTTAATGTGAGACGCTGAGGAGGTGCTGCCCTCTAGTGTCGTGTGTGTGTCCTGCAGATGGTCGGGGTGTCTGTGGTCACTCTGCTTGAACAGATGATCTACTGCTGAGATCCAGTTAGGTCTGGTGAGGTTAAGTGTAGTCTGCTCCACACATGGAAAGTCAGAGAATTTGAAGGTTAGGGTTAGGGTTAGGGTTAGGGGTAAATTTCAGGGAAGTTTGTTGTAAATCTTTAAATCTTTAGGCCGAGGGGTTTAAACGCTGAGGCTGGTTTTTCCTCCAGTACAGATCCAGATAGTCCGATAGTTACTCAGATAAACTCCGGGAATCGGGCCCCTGTGGTTCTCCACAAGAAATACTCTGTGTGTTTGATGGATGAGTTCCCCATTAAACCAGGAACAGTCTGTCTGTTAGGATTTAATCCAGTCTGGATCTGAGCCTGAGAGGCCGACCCAGTGTTCCAGACGGGGGAATAGACCATCAACAGCTTGTCTTCTTTCCAATAAAGTATTCTGAGTATTTTAGAGTATTTGGAGTATTTATTCAGAGTATTCTAGAGTATTTGGTGTATTTGTAGTTTTTATTTGAAGTATTTGTATTTAGAGTATTTATTTGAAATATATTCTAGAGTATTTGGTTTTTATTTGAAGTATTTGTGTATTTGGAGTAGTTATTTAGAGTATTTGGATTATTTATTTAGAGTATTTGGATTATTTATATGGAGTATTTATAGTTTTTATATACAGTTATTTATTTGAAGTCTTTGTTGCAGTTGGAGTATTTATTTAGAATATTTTCATGTTTTCGGTGTATTTGGGGTGTGTAGTGTTGGAGTTTTTATTTAGAGCATTTGGAATATTTTTTTACAGTTTTTGTTTCGAATGTTTTCTGTATTTGGAGTTTTTATTTAGAGTATTTTGAGTATTTAGAGTTTTTGTTAAGAGTATTTTCTGTATTTATTTGGAGTATTTTTGAGTGTTTGGTGGTTGCTGTGTGTATTATTGGGTATTGTATAAAGTCTGTTCACTGTATTGATTATTAAGTAATCAGATTATCCGTTAGCGATTGATCTGTGCTGCCGGCTGTGCGTTCTTCTCCTCAGCTCCGTCGCTGCTCTGACTGACTGTATGAGGAATAAAACTCTGGCGAAGTTTTTCAGGGAGCGCCAGGCTGTGCTGAAACGCTCGCTCCCGCTCGGCTCCTATCTGCTCAAACCCGTCCAGCGAATCCTGAAATATCACCTCCTGCTTCAGGTCAGCTCTGCGCTCTCGAGCACTGTCTACAAACAATAAACACCAAA
>JAMWET010006038.1:80000-99188 GCA_024036415.1 Prochilodus magdalenae
CTGGTGGAGGAGGTAGTTCTGGTGGAGGAGGTAGTTCTGGAGGAGAAGGATGTCTGGAGGAGAAAGAAGCCTGGAGTAGAGGGTAGTTCTGGAGGCGAGGGCAGTTCTGGTGGAAGAGGTAGTTCTGGAGAGAGGGTAGTTCTGGAGTAGATGGTTGTCTGGTGGAGGAGGTAGTTCTGGTGGAGAAGGACGTCAGGAGGAGAAGGTAGTTCTGAAGTAGACAGATGTCTGGACACACACGAACCTCTGCAGAGTCCGGCCGAGGTCAGATTATGTAATCATCTGGTCGGGAGCTGCTTTGCGTCCACTACAGTCCCGGTAACTACCAAGCATAAACACGGGGACTAGCAGTAACACGGCGCTGCCTGTTGGGCTCACCCGCCTGCTGCTGAGATCTCTGGTTACTGATATAAATCTGACTTCACTGCCTGTCGCTGATGATGCGTCCGAGTGGTTATTATTAATCATATGAGGTTTTTAAAGCAGGAAGTTCAACACTGTGAAGTGACACCGAACAGGAAACAAGTCTTCTCGTTTTCAGCCAGCCAGCCAGCCAGACAGCCAGCCAGCCAGACAGCCAAACAGCCAGCCAGCCAGACAGCCAGACAGCCAGACAGCCAGACAGCCAGACAGCCAGACAGCCAGACAGCCAGACAGCCAGCCAGCCAGCCAAACAGCCAAACAGCCAGACAGCCAGCCAGACAGCCAGCCAGACAGCCAGTAGCTTTACTGATCCTGGGGGACTTGGCCGGTAGCAGTTTCACAATACAGAGGGGCTATAATACATAAAGGGTTCTAGATTATGAACCTAGGTACGGTGAGGAAAATCAGTATTTGATACACTGCTGATGTTGCGAGTTGTCCCACCTACAAAGAACGGAGAGGTCTGTCCTTTTTATCGTAGGTTCAGTTCATCTGGGAGAGACAGAATCTAAAATAAATCCAGAGAATCACATGGTATGATTTTAATAATTATTTGGAGTATTTGATTCAATTCACAGTATTTACGGTAATGGGTCTAGAGTGTCCAGGAGATTAGAGGTACAGGATATAGAGTACAAGGTTTGGAGTGTCCAGGAGATTAGAGGTACAGGATATAGAGTACAGGGTCTAGAGTGTCCAGGAGATTAGAGGTACAGGATATAGAGTACAGGGTTTGGAGTGTCCAGGAGATTAGAGGTACAGGATATACGGTTAAGTGTGTGGTATGATCACAGACAGACTCGCCATACAGCGTCAACATCAAACCCCTGAAACCCCATCAGCCTCCAAACAGCACAAACTGCCCCCCAGCTTTAAACTAGGAGACCCTTGTGCTGCTCAGTGGTCTCTGTCTGACATGTGGGTGTGTTTGACTGGATCCATGCCGAGTCGGATTTCCTCTCCAGTCCAGCTGCTCTGAGATATGAAGTGTCCACTAACCAAAGCTCCTCCCTCTAATCACCCTGAGCAATAACTAAACACAGGCTAGATGATATTCCTGATGCCGTTCGCATTCCGACCCAATGAATCTTTCCAGCTTCAGGTGGCTTTACACCGGACAGTGCAGTTCTACGCAGTTTCAGATCCGGAATCTCATTTCCTTTCATCCCACATCTCACAGCACACAGAACCGGGATGTCGGGGTGGAGCCAGAAATACTGCCCACCACTGATTGGTCAAACATGGTCATCATAGAAATGTCACTTGATCCACACAACTAACATCCAGGGAATTCTGCCTACTCCTGTAATGGGAAGCTGGAGGATTGTTCTGTTCTGTTCTGCACTGCCCGGTCAGTAAACCGCCTTCGGCATCTGATTCCTGGAGTATCTCACTTCAGTGTTAACTAGTAATCCATGTGGGCCATGTGGTCAGTGTGGCTTCCACCGTCCAGCCAGACCTGAACTGGTCTTCACCTCTGCACTGACCAATCCTGATCACTTCCTGTGTTCTGTAAGGATGAAGAGCTCATCCAGAATAACTGCAGAAATGGGAATGTTTCCCCACCAAGACCAGACGAGGGCGGAGGGATTGAGAACCAGTACAGCACAAAGCAGGTGAGCATCTTTCAGGGGTCCGGATAGACATCAGTGTGGTGGACCACTGGGGAACACTTCAGTGTGGCAGTGTTAGGATTTATGATCTGTAGCGATTCTCAAAAGCGCAGTATCGATTATTGATTGATTGTATAGCTTGGGACAGACAGTGGATTATTGTCCCGACCACTAGAGGGCAGTGTTGCAATCTGTCTCCAGCCGCTAGACTACACCAAGAGAAATGATTTGCGTATGTTGCAAACCGCTAATGTTAGCATTAGCACACCTGTACACATGTTAGGTTTAATAGCAGTATGTTCAGTAGTCAGACCTGGATCATCGGTTCTGCCGGCACACAGACCTGCAGAACATCATGACAAAACGCATCATGGAAAGCATATGATGGGAACCATCCGCGGTTCCACACTGACCTCCATTTACATTTCTGGCATTTAGCTGATGCTCTTATCCAGAGCGACTTGCAAGGTTAATCACATTACAGGCCGGTGTGGTGTTAGGAGTCTTGCCCAAGGACTCTTATTGGTGTAGCACAGAGTAGTCACCGGGATTCGAACCCCAGTCTCCCATGTGTGGTGGTGGCTACTTGTCGGGTAGTGGTGTTATCCTCTGAGCTACACTAACCTCCTGCGTGGTTCCGGAAAGGAGCTCGAGCAGAGGCTGTAAAGTGATGTATTCTGGGAAGTGCGAGTTTAAGAGAGCGTCATTTCCACTTTTCCCGTTTACTTTTTCCCGCTACGCTGTGGATCAACAAGTTCGGTTAGGGAACTCTGGCTTCGTGTTTGCACTGGTGATGAACGTGATCCGTCTCTGATCTCCTCTGAATCTGAAAACGAATCTGGTCAAGGAACATCTTTCCCCTCATACGGCGCCATATCCTTTCTTACCTGTACATGGCACAGGTACATGGCACGCTCCACACTGTTGGCATGCTCTGTTCTGAACCGGATCTAAACACATTCTGTGTAGGAACTCGTTTTCATTCTGATCTGAGGACTTCTGTGATGTGATGGATGTGTCTCATTTTTGTGTTTCTTGGTTTGTAGACTTCAGAGATCATATCAGAAGTACCCAGTGATGCGTCCCACGGTGGGTCCACAGAAGAACTACAGTCCAAGTTTGCGTCTGACGCAGAATCTGCTGAAATGGAACCAGTGGACAGCAATGACCTTGATTGCCTCGGACCAGGAGAGGATAAGGAGCACCAAGAGGACTCGAAGGACGAGGGAGATGAAGCCTCCCCTCCAATGCAGCAAGATTTGACTCCAGGAGAGTCCTCCGAAGAGGATGAGGATGTGGGGCAAGAAACACAGTCCAGCAGTATTCTGCCGTCCTCCGTGCTGGACAAGGCTAGCGTCATCGCTGAACATTTTGTCAACAGCACTCAGCGCAGCAGCCTGGCGGCAGATGAGGTTCGCTCCCTGGGATGCCTGTCTCCAAGGCTACCCAGCCGGACAGGCAGCAACCTCAGCCTAACGGAAGGACGTGAACGGCCATACCGCCGGGACAGCACCTCTTCAGAACATCAAGGGCCTCCACAGACCCAGGAGACAGATTTCTCCTTTTTGTCCCCGAGGGAAGATCACCTGTTCGATTCAGGCATCTGTCGAAGAAGAGATTCCACTCTGTCTAAGCAGGACCAGCTTCTTATCGACAAGATCAAGAGCTACTATGAGAACGCTGAACACCAGGATGCAACCTTCAGCCTCAAGCGCAGGGAGAGCCTCACTTATATCCCCAGTGGGCTTGTGAGGAGCTCGGTTAGCCGGTTTAACAGCATTCCCAAAGATAACAGTCTTGTGGCAGACAAGATCACTCCTGCATTAGTTCTATTAAGAGGTCAGACTATGGGAACCTCTTCCGGTACCTCGTCAGTGTCCGATCCCAGTTTAGGTGCAGCTGATACCTCAGGGAATCACCCCGTTACCAGCATATCTGCTGAAGTAGATCAGACCAGAGATGCAGACCTGTTTAGTTCCGATGTAGACGGCACTGTGACTCTACAAACGGCTGAATCCAAACCGGAGAACCTCCAAGAAGAGATTTTCCGTCCATCAGCTGAGATGATCAAGGTCTGGCAGGATATGGAGAGAGAGGTCACCAGGTCCCAGCAAGAGCCCAAAACCATAAGATCCAGAGAGATGCCTCGATGTAGAGGAGGCCTTTCCAGAACCACTCTAAACACCGGTAAAGGTTCAGAAGCTCCGGACGCGGACAGCATGGTGCCTGAAGGCCTCAGCACTATTACAGAGGAATCCACCCCATCACCAGTCAAAGGCAAAGGCAAGGGTCTGGGTCGCACGGTCAGCCTGAACGATGCGGCCATGTACAGATCAGTGGCGGAGGATTCTCTGAAGTCAGCACTTCCTAGGAATGTCCAGTTGAGGGCTGAGGCTGTAGACCAGGAATGTACCGATCTACAGTCATCGGAGAACTCTCAGAACAAGGTCATCCATCTTGCACGGAAGTACAGTCAGCGCATCAAGTACACCCATCCCATGGTGCAGCAGAGGGGCCGGGATGCAGAGTCACTGTTCGTGAGGAGGAATTTGACTGTGTTGGAAGAAAAGCCTGAGAAGGACACTAAAGGTACAGTGATCAGATTTACACAGGAGGGCGTGATCATGCGTCCTGTGGTTTCTCCTCTTCCGGGTTTAAGAGTGAGGGAATACTGTACTACGCAGTGTACGCTGTCCTCCGGAATTACTGACACACTTTCACTGAACATCTCTGGAACTTTGATTGGAACCAGAGCTTAGTGATTCCTAACGGGACAGTAGATTCAGACAGCTTGTGTGGTACCATCAAATTACTGCCTAGAACTTCAAATCCACTGGACCTTCCTGAGATCTGCATTGTCATGCGGCTCCCACGTCCCACCACAGTATTAGGGAGTTCGGGACTGAAGTCCAGTGTCATGTAGGACCGGGAAGTTATCCAATCCAGTGGAAACTCCCTCCTCCCCTCCACCCCACTGTTCCCCGCCCAAAGGAATAAACCACCCACCAGAGTGACAAACACTCCCCCAGAGGGATAAACACTCCCCCAGAGGGATAACCCCACCCCCGGGGGATAAACACTCCCCCAGAGGGATAACCCCACCCCCGGGGGATAAACACTCCCCCAGAGGGATAACCCCTCCGCCCCCGCCCCTGCCCCAGAGTGATAAACACTCCCCCAGAGGGATAACCCCACCCAGAGTGATAAACCCTACCCCCCTGAGTAATAAAGCCCCACCGGAGGGATAAACACTCCCCCAGAGGGATAACCCCACCCCTGGGGGATAAACACTCCCCCCAGAGGGATAACCCCACCCCCGGGGATAAACACTCCCCCAGAGGGATAACCGCCTCCGCCCCCACCCCAGAGTGATATACACTCCCCCAGAGGGATAACCCCACCCTGAGTGATAAACCCCCCACCAGTGATATACACTCCCCCAGAGTGATAAACCCCACCCCCGAGAGTGATAACCCCCCACCAGTGATAAACACTCCCCCAGAGGGATAACCCCACCCTGAGTGATAAACCCCCCACCAGTGATATACACTCCCCCAGAGTGATAAACCCCACCCCCGAGAGTGATAACCCCCCACCAGTGATATACACTCCCCCAGAGTGATAAACCCCACCCCCGAGAGTGATAACCCCCCACCAGAGTGATAAACTAACCCGAGAGGGGTAAACCCGGGTCAGTCGTGTTTTCCTGCAGCTGCTGATCCGTAGTAGACTCGGCTTTACTGTGGGAGCTGCTTTGGAAGCCTGTTTGTGATTAGTGTCCGCTCACACAGCCTTCTCTGCCTTACAGGGAAAATCAGCCTGGCTCTGCCTCTAACCGGATACGGCGAGATGATTCCTGATGAGAACCCGCTTCACTCCAGCAGCAGTGCAGGAGTTTCATCTCCGAGGCGTTCGCGCTCCAAGAGTCCTCTGAGCCCCTCAGCCGAGGGCTTTGACTGGCCGGATGTGAGCGAGCTGCGCTCAAAATACACCCACATCACTCACAGCGCATCTCTGCAGCTGCCCCCTGCTGGCCGGAGCCACTCTGTGCCAGAGAGGATGACCGACTGCGGCCCGAGGAGGCGCTCCAGCTGCAGCTCCAGCCTGGTTCTCTCTAGTGCGAACACGGCTCCAGCCTACAGAACCCTCTCCACGCGGGACTGGGAGGACCCTCAGGTACGGATGCACCGAGCCGGCTCTCTGGACCATAAACTCAGTGGACTGTGTCTGAGCGGTCTACAGGACCTCCAAGCCGAGAAGGTCAGTAGTGGCTACTACATCTCTGCTCAGGCTACACTGCCCGACGAAAAGAAGGTTGTCGTCATAGAGAAGGTTCCTGAGACACCAGCTCGGGCTGAAAAAGGGAAGGAACCTTCGACAGAACCCGCGGCTGTCACCGAAATGGACAGCGTGGAAGACCATTACGTGCAGATCCGCTCACCAACTACTCGGGAGAAGATCTCAATAATGGCCGTCATCGACCGCTGCCGGGCTTATCAGGAATCGGAGGAATACCGGCAGAGGGAGGAGCCTGCATCCCAGTCAGAACGCACATCCAAGATGGACAGAAGTAAAGAACCTGAGCGGCTAGACGATACTCCCAGACATGCCGTGGATTCTGGGAAAAAGGTGGATGCTGGTCAGCAGGGTGTTGTAAAGAACCTCCGGGAGAAATTCCTGAACTTGAGATGAAGCAGGTGCGGTTATGGAAGCTTGCTCTCCGTGTTGGTTTGGCGTATGGCTTTGTGTTTAGGGTTCTCTGTTGTTATGTATATAAGAGCGTAATGGGTCTATAGGGAATATGAGTATGTATTGCTCTAATGTGTGTGGATGTAAAACTGCTGTATGTGAGGAACCGCACTCTAATAATGTACCTGCTTCCCATATGAGCAGATTTCTGTATCTAGAACGTCACGCCTTCCTACTTCCACTGTAAATACAGTTCCACTGTAATGAAGGGACAGACCACTAGCGTGACGGGACCGCCTGCATGTCCAGGACCACGCCAGCACCCGCTCCGTACCTTCTTTCACAGCACTGAGGTTAAACTCTGTAAACGGTTCTGTCGTGATCATGACTACGTACCGTAGAGCTCTCGTCATCCCACTGATTAATCCCGCTTACTCCGGAAGCAGGAATCTTCTGTTATTAGACTGTAGGATTGACCGGACGTTTTTCCGGATGTCTTTAATTGGCTGTTTGCACTAATCGAACTCCTGGACGTCTGTGTCCCTCTGTGTCCCTCTGTGTCCCTCTGTGTCCCTCTGTGTCCCTCTGTGTCCCTCTGTGTCCCTCTGGGTCCCTCTCCCTCTGTGTCCCTCTGTGTCCCTCTGTGTCCCACTGCGTCCCTCTGGGTCCCACTGGGTCCCACTGCGTCCCTCTGTGTCCCTCTGGGTCCCACTGTGTCCCTCTGGGTCCCACTGGGTCCCTCTGTCTCTCTGTCTCTCTGTTATTTATGAAGATCCTGTAAATGATCATTTCTGAGTTTATATAAATATATATATGTGTAAAAGGTCTACGTCTGCTCCTTTATACACTCTCAGCACTACAGCAGACACAGAACCTACACTCCTAACCCTCAGTGTTCATAGGAATGAATGATATTCAGTAATAATTATGGATGATGATGGTTAATGAAGCGTGAGAAGTGTGAGAAGCATGATGCTACAGAAGAACCGCTGCTGGTTCCCTCAAAATCATTTCAGGAATTTTGTTAGTGTGTGAAGAACCCTTAAACTAATATAGAACCTTTACTGCGGTTCTTTCTCTCTGCATGTGGAACAGTTTCAGCGTTTGTTCTAGCTGTTTGTTCTTGTAAGGTTCTATGTGCACCCCAGGGAGAACGTGACTTTTGTGAGTGTGTGATGGAGAATATGTAAACCGTATGCAAATGCGTGTGCAGTACGTGTGCGGTTCTCAAAGCTCAGTGCCGGTAATGAAGCCCTCAGGTGTGAAACAGGTGCAGGATAAAAGGATGCGGCTCCGGTTGATCGCGTTCTGATCCGGTACCACTGGAGAACGCTGGTAATATCGGCCTTTTAGCGAAAGCTCTCCAGCGTGTCCTCGCTACTCATATCTAGAACCAGCATTTATCCATTAGAGCAGGAGGGCTGGCATTATGGGCTGCACACCTTCCTCCCCGTTGGAGCCTCAGAGCAAACATCTGGAGGAGCTGATCATCGTCCCTCTGAGTGAGGAGCAGAAGGAGCTGGTCAGGGAGTCATGGAGAACCATTCAGCACGATGCCACCAAAACTGGAGTCCTCATGTTTGTGAGGTGAGCAGGTTCTAATGAGGTACCTAGCTGTTGAAATACTGATTGAGTTTACTGAAGGACTGTAAGCTGAGATTAGCGATGTGGGGACCCAGAACTGTTCCGATCGATTAGACCGGAACGTCCCCGGTCTAGGCACCTCCTGTCAGGCTGAGGTTCTAATGTGTAATAAGATCCTGAAGTGTGACATTAATATCAGAGCCAGAGTGGTCTATGCTCTGAACGGTCCGGGATGATGTACAGGGTAGACGGTTTAATGTTCCTGAAGCTCTGGAAGGATTCTGCTCCTCCTGGGAGGTTTAGGAGATGTCAGGAGCGCGATGATCCGACTGAGCATTCCAGTTTAGCTGCAGGACCTGAACGGCTACCGACCATGTGTTCTGGAGCTGCTTGTAGAAGAATGTCACAGACGTTCTCCTGGTGTTCCTCACGGCTGCTTTAGGAGGTGGAGATCAGAGTCGGTAGAACCGTCTGTATGTGTACTAAAGTGTTTGGAGCCCGTCTTGACCCTGGAGAACCTCTGTGAGCTGGTTCCCTGTGTGAGGTGCTGCTTCTAGGTCCTGGTTATTATTATAGGGAAGCTCTTTGGAGAAGGAGCTGCAGCTACTCGGTTCTCGCTGGATTAGTCTACCTTCGGGTGCCGTGGAGGACCCAGAGCGGTACCGCCACCGTTTATCCACTCATCAACTTCCTGTTTCTCCGGAAACCCCAGAGAGATTGGTTTAAAGATACGCTCTCCGATCTGATTACACGGTTTTCCACTGAAATTCCTCGGAGCTGGTCTCGGACCGCTGATCCCGGGTGGAGCTGAGAACTGTGGCAGTTTATTGTTCTGCAGATGTAAACACGGCACGATCGGGTTCTGTTCTCTTGTGGGCGTATAGAGAGATAGACAGAGAGATAGATAGAGAGATAGAGAGATCACTTTATTAATCCCAGAGGGAAAGGCACGTACTGCAGCAGCCCAAGTACAGTAATGAACAATACTAGAAAATGTACAAAAAGTGAAAAAAAATGATAATAATAATAATAATAATAATAATAATAATAATAATAATAATGATTGATGATGATAATAATAATGATGATAATGATAATGATAATAATAATAATAATAATAATAATAATGATGACGATTGATGATGATAATGATTAATAATAATAATAATAATAATGATTGATGATGATGATAATATAATAATAATGATGATGATGATGATGATAATGATTAATAATAATGATGATGATAATAATAATGATAATGATAATAATAATAATAATAATAATAATAATAATAATGACGATTGATGATGATGATAATGATTAATAATAATAATGATAATAATGATGATGATAATAATAATAATAATGATTGATGATGATGATAATAATATAATAATAATAATGATGATTGATGATGATGATGATAATGATTGATGATGATGATAATAATATAATAATGATGATGATGATGATGATGATAATGATTAATAATAATGATGATGATAATAATAATAATGATAATGATAATAATAATAATAATAATAATAATAATAATAATGACGATTGATGATGATGATAATGATTAATAATAATAATGATAATAATGATGATAATAATAATAATAATGATTGATGATGATGATAATAATATAATAATAATAATGATGATTGATGATGATGATGATAATGATTAATAATAATAATGATGATGATAATAATAATAATAATGATTGATGATGATGATGATGATGATGATAATAATAATAATAATAATAATAATGATGATGATGATGATTGATGATGATAATGATTAATAATAATAATGATAATAATGATGATGATTGATGATGATGATAATAATAATATAATAATAATGATGACGATTGATGATAATGATGATGATGATGATTGATGATGATGATGATAATAATAATAATAATAATAATAATAATAATGATGATGATAATGATGATGATGATAATAATAATAATAATAATAATGATGATTGATGATGATGATGATAATAATGATGATAATGATGATGATAATAATAATAATAATAATAATAATAATAATAATAATAATAATAATAATGATGATTGATGATGATGATGATGATAATAATAATAATGATGATAATGATGATGATGATGATAATAATGATGATGATGATAATAATAATAATAATAATAATGATGGTGAGCACCGCTGTGAGTGGGATGGAAGTCTAATGGGTACGCTATGATCGTACAGTGAAGTGAAGTATTCCTCTGTGGAAGTGTGTTTACCACGGAGAGATCTGAGGTCAGTCTTTGGAATGCCAGGTCAGGGTCCCTGGATCCCTGGCAGCGCTCTGTGGCCTGCAGAGGCTCGTACCTCAGTAGGACTGAGCAGCTGACCGAGCAATGATGGAGCGTGTGGGTCAGTAATCGGTTGGACAGTGAGAGGCGGTTGGTTGGCTGTACCGTGTAGAGTGTGGTGTTAAGGTCCGGAACGCTAATGGTGTGTAAAGGTTCTGGGAGAGTCTTTAACAGGATGGCTGGAGTGAAGGTGTGTGTTCTCTGTGTGATATCAGGTTCTCTGTTTGATATCAGGTTCTCTGTTTGATACCAGGTTCTCTGTTTGATACCAGGTTCTCTGTGTGATACCAGGTTCTCTGTTTGATACCAGGTTCTCTGTTTGATATCAGGTTCTCTATTTGATATCAGGTTCTCTGTGTGATATCAGGTTCTCTGTTTGATACCAGGTTCTCTGTTTGATTTCAGGTTCTCTGTTTGATACCAGGTTCTCTGTTTGATATCAGGTTCTCTATTTGATATCAGGTTCTCTGTGTGATATCAGGTTCTCTGTTTGATATCAGGTTCTCTGTTTGATATCAGGTTCTCTGTGTGATATCAGGTCCTCTGTTTGATATCAGGTCCTCTGTTTGATATCAGGTTCTCTGTGTGATATCAGGTTCTCTGTGTAATACCTGGTTCTCTGTTTGATATCAGGTTCTCTGTTTGATATCAGGTCCTCTGTTTGATATCAGGTTCTCTGTGTGATATCAGGTTCTCTGTGTGATATCAGGTTCTCTGTTTGATACCAGGTTCTTTGTTTGACATCAGGTTCTCTGTGTGATATCAGGTTCTCTGTTTGATATCAGGTTCTCTGCTTGATATCAGGTTCTCTGTGTGATATCAGGTTCTCTGTGTGATACCAGGATCTCTGTTTAATATCAGGTTCTCTGTGTAATACCAGGTTCTCTGTTTGATGTCAGGTTTGCTGTTTGATATCAGGTTTGCTGTTTGATATCAGGTTCTCTGTTTGATACCAGGTTCTCTGTTTGATATCAGGTCCTCTGATATCAGGTTCTCTGTTTGATGCCAGGTTCTCTGTTTGATATCAGGTTCTCTGTTTGATATCTGGTCCTCTGTTTGATACCAGGTTCTCTGTTTGATATCAGATTCTCTGTGTGATATCAGGTTCTCTGTTTGATATCAGGTTCTCTGTTTGATATCTGGTCCTCTGTTTGATATCAGGTTCTCTGTTTGATATCAGGTTCTCTGTTTAATATCAGGTTCTTTGAGGTTCATCCAGAGTGTAAAGACGCTTTCTTCAGCTTAGAGGAAGTTGCGGATCTGGAGATTCAGGCTAGCAGAGAACTCCGCGCACATGGCCTACGGTAAGAAATCACACTGACCTTTGACCTAGAGCACCTTTAAACCCAATCAGCGTCAGAAGCTCCACCCCATACAGACTGGACTGTCTGATATCGACTGTCCTGGCTCATCACACCCTGAATCCCCCTGACCCCACACACCCTGAGTCACCCTGATCCCACACACCCTGACCCCTTACCCCCTGAATCACCCTGAATCCTCACACCCTGAATAATCACACTCTGTGTTCTAGAGTGATGTCCTTTCTGGAGAAGAGCATGGCCAGACTCGGAAAACCAGAGCGTTTGGAACAGCTGGTTCTGGAACTGGGACGGAAACATTACCATTACAACTCCAACCCCAGATACTTCATGGTCAGTCGCAGGTGGACGTTTATTCTGACACTTGGCGAGCAGAGGTTGGGTAACGAGCGGTGTAACAATCTGGCCGCCACTAATAAAATCCGAAAATAATTCTGGTGAGAAAACCGCAAGCACCAGAATACCACGGAGCTAGCAAGGGTTTTTACCTAACACTCCCAGAACCGACCACACACTAACAGCACCAGGAGCAGAAAAGCAGGAGCACATAAGATCCACTGCAGAAGTCCACTAGGGGGGTTAAAGTTATTAACGTCCAGATATCGTCTCCATTAAATCTAAAAAAAAATTTTTATCAAAACCACAGTCCAAGCAAACAGTGTTCCAAACTCAAAACAGTGTCCCCAAAAATCAGAACAGGACGAGCATCGCAACAAAAAAGGCACAAATGGGCTCCCCAGTTCCCCGAGGTGTCTCCACAGATACAGGGGGTCCAATCTTCAAGGACAAAGAGCAGTAGAAACAGGAGTGAGTTTGTTAGGGCATGAAAATGGCTGCCACACTTCCCTTTCCTGTTCCCAATCCAGGGTTTATATTCAAAATAAGAGCCCCCATTGGAATGACCAGGAAACATTTTCAAAATGAGAAATATGGAAAACAAAACATCAGAAAATCATCCTATCAGAGTGTCCCAGTGAGACGTCATGAAGGAATTTAAGGAATGGTGATGACCCTTGCTGTCCCGCAGGGGGTAAAGTTCAATCCACCTGGTGAAGTACTCCACAATGACAAACAAACAGACATGCCCTTCTCACTCTCTGGAAAAGATTCCATAAGACCCATCCCAAGCATACAACCGGGCTCTTTGATCTCAGTGCCCTGAAGGTACCCAGAGGGCTTGGTATTGGAGGGCTTGTACTTCTGACAGACAGGGCATTCTCTGTTGTGTTGTCACACATCCTTACATACTTCAGGCCACCAGGCAACCTCCAGGGTTCTGAAGAGCGTCTTCATCCTTCCCAGATGTGCTCCTAGTGGACCATCATGGAAGTACTGGAGAAAAGGGACAGTCAGAGACTGGGGCACCAGCCGAGACTTACAGCCGTGCTCAGTGCTCCTTTGGATAATTTTCCAGCTGGTACAGGAAGCTTAGAGTCTAGAACTCCCCATGGGCTCAGACACTGCCCGAACAGGAGCCAGCGCTAATTCCTACAGATTAATACACAGACATATATAAAGCAGAAGTGCTCTACCTGGCAACCCAGCCCAGCGCTCATACCTATAGAGAAGAAAAGGTCATTATAAGGTCAACACAAGTACATACACACCTTACACCTCCACTAGAGCTCACTCACTGAAGAGTGTTACACAGAGGCGGGTCTTCAGTCTGCGTTTGAAGACCGTGAGAGACTCCGCTGTTCGGACAGCCAGTGGGAGTTCATTCCACCAACTGGGAGCCAGGACAGAGAAGAGTCTGGACACTTGTCTTCCATGAGTCCTCAGGGATGGCGGGTCGAGTCGAGCTGTACTTGAAGCTCAAAGGAAAGGGCATCTGGAACCGTGTTCATGCATCCCTTTCAGTATTTGACTTGAAAGTCAAAACCCTGAAGCCTTATGGTCCATCTGGTCAGTCTGGATGTGGATTTGGGAGAGAGATGGATCAAGGGAGCTGCCGACTCTTCAGAATGTGGGATGAACTTATGATACCAGCCTACAAGTGCGAGGAATCGCTGTAAGGAGGGTAGGTCATGGGGGGCATGGGGGTAGGATATGCAGCTACGGCGATGGTCTTTTCTGGGTCTACCTTGACCCCTTCTCCAGACACATCATGTCCCAAAGGCGCTGGGCTCCTGTCTGAGAGTAGATTATGACATCATCTATGTAAACAAGCAGATAGATCCGCTCAGCTCTCCAGGCACTTGCTCCATCAGTCTTTGAAATGTGGACAGGCATCTCATCAGTGCACAAACTGAGGTGCTTGATCCTGCTTGTCCTTCCCAGCCATTCTGAGCAGACTGATGATGTCCAAACGAGAGGGTGCTACTCAGGTGGAAGGCTTTTCAGTGGTCCCTCAAAGTCCTGTGTTTGGAAAGAGCTTGTGGCTTCTGTTCACTTTCCAGAGGTAAAGCCACGTGAAGGCTGACTTCTGGCTCTCTGGGTTTTACGGAGGAGCCGCTCCTCACCCCAGACGACAGAAAAGGACCTTCCTCGGATCTTCAGGCTGTAGTTGCGCTCCCCAACATTCAGTTGAACACCAGACTTACTTACATGTAGTCCTAAGACCTGCGGAAACACCAAGTGTGTGTTGGTCATGATGTAAGTGTCTGCAGTCACCAAAAGTCCATGCCGCTCATATGACAGCGGGACATTCCCCTCAAGGGTGTGAACGTACCCGTCAGCCAGAGTGAATGACCGATTTAATTATTCGGTCAGTGGTTCTCCTGTCCTGTCCATTTCCCCCCAGATTGGCTTCTGCATCAGGGTGTAAGTACAGCCAGTGTCCAACACCACCAAAAATGCAGGAATGAGCCCCCCCAGTTCGCCGAGGTGTCTACCCAGTTAGAGGGAGGTCCAATCTTCAAGGACAAAGAGGAGTAGAAAAAGGAGTGAAGGTTTATTAGGGTTTAAACAGCAAAGATCCACCAGGCCTGTCTTCCTCAAACTTGATCTCTCAAGAAAATGACTGCCACACTTCCCCTTCCTGTTCCCAAACCAGGGGTGACATTTTCAAAACAAGAAATAGGAGGAGGCCCCCTCTCCTATCAGAACGTCCCAGTGAGACGTCATGCAGGAAACAAAGGACTTGGGGTTACCTAACGAACACTTCCTGAAATCCACACTAGTGTTAATCATGAAAATAGGTGTTCCAAAGTTCCAGAGTCCCAGTGGAACAGGGCAGGGTGAAAGGGGAGGAGTGAACAGGGCAGGGTGAAAGGGGAGGAGTGAACAGGGCAGGGTGAAAGGGGAGGAGTGAACAGGGCAGGGTGAAAGGGGAGTAGTGAACAGGGCAGGGTGAAAGGGGAGTAGTGAACAGGGCAGGGTGAAAGGGGAGGAGTGAACAGGGCTTGGTGAAAGGGGAGGAGTGAACAGGGCAGGGTGAAAGGGGAGGAGTGAACAGGGCAGGGTGAAAGGGGAGGAGTGAACAGGGCAGGGTGAAAGGGGAGGAGTGAACAGGGCTTGGTGAAAGGGGAGGAGTGAACAGGGCAGGGTGAAAGGGGAGGAGTGAACAGGGCAGGGTGAAAGGGGAGGAGTGAACAGGGCAGGGTGAAAGGGGAGGAGTGAACAGGGCAGGGTGAAAGGGGAGGAGTGAACAGGGCATGGTGAAAGGGGAGGAGTGAACAGGGCTTGGTGAAAGGGGAGGAGTGAACAGGGCAGGGTGAAAGGGGAGGAGTGAACAGGGCAGGGTGAAAGGGGAGGAGTGAACAGGGCACGGTGAAAGGGGAGGAGTGAACAGGGCATGGTGAAAGGGGAGGAGTGAACAGGGCAGGGTGAAAGGGGAGGAGTGAACAGGGCAGGGTGAAAGGGGAGGAGTGAACAGGGCAGGGTGAAAGGGGAGGAGTGAACAGGGCAGGGTGAAAGGGGAGGAGTGAACAGGGCATGGTGAAAGGGGAGGAGTGAAAGTCGGAGGTGGACACGACTGTGTTGTGACGTCGCCTGGTACTCATGTTCCATCAGCATCACTGAAAGTAATAAACAGTTCTACAGTTTAGGTTCTCTTGTTTAGGTTTGAGCTTAGGTTCTCTTGTTTAGGTTTGATCTTAGGTTCTCTTGTTTAGGTTTGAGCTCAGGTTCTCTTGTTTAGGTTGGAGTTTAGGTTCTCTTGTTTAGGTTTGAGCTTAGGTTCTCTTGTTTAGGTTTGAGCTCAGGTTTTCTTGTTTAGGTTTGAGTTTAGGTTTGAGCTTAGGTTTGAGTTTAGGTACTGTTGTTTAGGTTTGAGCTAAGGTTTTCTTGTTTAGGTTTGAGCTTAGGTTCTCTTGTTTAGGTTTGAGCTAAGGTTTTCTTGTTTAGGTTTGAGCTTAGGTTCTCTTGTTTAGGTTTGATCTTAGGTTTTCTTGTTTAGGTTGGAGCTTAGGTTCTCTTGTTTAGGTTTGATCTTAGGTTTTCTTGTTTAGGTTTGAGTTTAGGTTCTCTTGTTAAGGTTTGAGTTTAGGTACTCTTGTTTAGGTTAGAGCTTAGGTTCTCTTGTTTAGGTTTGAGTTTAGGTTCTCTTGTTTAGGTTTGATCTTAGGTTTTCTTGTTTAGGTTGGAGCTTAGGTTCTCTTGTTTAGGTTTGATCTTAGGTTTTCTTGTTTAGGTTGGAGCTTAGGTTCTCTTGTTTAGGTTTGAGCTTAGGTTCTCTTGTTTAGGTTTGAGCTCAGGTTCTCTTGTTTAGGTTGGAGCTTAGGTTCTCTTGTTTAGGTTGGAGCTTAGGTTCTCTTGTTTAGGTTTGAGCTTAGGTTCTCTTGTTTAGGTTTGAGCTCAGGTTTTCTTGTTTAGGTTTGAGTTTAGGTTTGAGCTTAGGTACTCTTGTTTAGGTTTGAGCTAAGGTTTTCTTGTTTAGGTTTGAGTTTAGGTTCTCTTGTTTAGGTTTGAGTTTAGGTTCTCTTGTTTAGGTTTGAGCTCAGGTTCTCTTGTTTAGGTTGGAGCTTAGGTTCTCTTGTTTAGGTTGGAGCTTAGGTTCTCTTGTTTAGGTTTGAGTTTAGGTTCTCTTGTTTAGGTTTGAGCTCAGGTTTTCTTGTTTAGGTTTGAGTTTAGGTTTGAGCTTAGGTACTCTTGTTTAGGTTTGAGCTTAGGTTCTCTTGTTTAGGTTTGAGTTTAGGTTCTCTTGTTTAGGTTTGAGTTTAGGTACTCTTGTTTAGGTTTGAGCTAAGGTTTTCTTGTTTAGGTTTGAGCTTAGGTTTTCTTGTTTAGGTTTGAGTTTAGGTTCTCTTGTTTAGGTTTGAGCTAAGGTTTTCTTGTTTAGGTTGGAGCTTAGGTTCTCTTGTTTAGGTTTGATCTTAGGTTTTCTTGTTTAGGTTGTAGCTTAGGTTCTCTTGTTTAGGTTTGAGTTTAGGTTCTCTTGTTTAGGTTTGAGTTTAGGTTCTCTTGTTTAGGTTTGAGCTTAGGTTCTCTTGTTTAGGTTTGAGCTTAGGTTTTCTTGTTTAGGTTGGAGCTTAGGTTTTCTTCTTTAGGTTTGAGTTTAGGTTCTCTTGTTTAGGTTTGAGTTTAGGTTTTCTTGTTTAGGTTTGAGCTTAGGTTCTCTTGTTTAAGTTTGATCTTAGGTTCTCTTGTTTAGGTTTGAGTTTAGGTTCTCTTGTTTAGGTTTGAGCTTAGGTTCTCTTGTTTAGGTTTGATCTTAGGTTTTCTTGTTTAGGTTTGAGTTTAGGTTTGAGCTTAGGTTTGAGTTTAGGTACTCTTGTTTAGGTTTGAGCTAAGGTTTTCTTGTTTAGGTTTGAGTTTAGGTTCTCTTGTTTAGGTTTGAGCTAAGGTTTTCTTGTTTAGGTTGGAGCTTAGGTTCTCTTGTTTAGGTTTGATCTTAGGTTTTCTTGTTTAGGTTGGAGCTTAGGTTCTCTTGTTTAGGTTTGAGTTTAGGTTCTCTTGTTTAGGTTTGAGTTTAGGTTCTCTTGTTTAGGTTTGAGCTTAGGTTCTCTTGTTTAGGTTGGAGCTTAGGTTTTCTTCTTTAGGTTTGAGTTTAGGTTCTCTTGTTTAGGTTTGAGCTTAGGATTTCTTGTTTAGGTTTGAGTTTAGGTTCTCTTGTTTAGGTTTGAGTTTAGGTTTTCTTGTTTAGGTTTGAGCTTAGGTTCTCTTGTTTAAGTTTGATCTTAGGTTCTCTTGTTTAGGTTTGAGTTTAGGTTCTCTTGTTTAGGTTTGAGCTTAGGTTCTCTTGTTTAGGTTTGATCTTAGGTTTTCTTGTTTAGGTTGGAGCTTAGGTTCTCTTGTTTAGATTTGAGCTCAGGTTCTCTTGTTTAGGTTTGAGTTTAGGTTTGTGCTTAGGTTTGAGTTTAGGTTCTCTTGTTTAGGTTTGAGCTTAGGTTTTCTTGTTTAGGTTTGAGTTTAGGTTCTCTTGTTTAGGTTTGAGCTAAGGTTTTCTTGTTTAGGTTGGAGCTTAGGTTCTCTTGTTTAGGTTTGATCTTAGGTTTTCTTGTTTAGGTTTGAGCTTAGGTTCTCTTGTTTAGGTTTGAGTTTAGGTTCTCTTGTTTAGGTTTGAGTTTAGGTTCTCTTGTTTAGGTTTGATCTCAGGTTTTCTTGTTTAGGTTTGAGTTTAGGTTCTCTTGTTTAGGTTTGAGCTTAGGTTTTCTTCTTTAGGTTTGAGTTTAGGTTCTCTTGTTTAAGTTTGATCTTAGGTTCTCTTGTTTAGGTTTGAGTTTAGGTTTTCTTGTTTAGGTTTGAGTTTAGGTTCTCTTGTTTAGGTTTGAGCTTAGGTTCTCTTGTTTAGGTTTGATTTTAGGTTTTCTTGTTTAGGTTGGAGCTTAGGTTCTCTTGTTTAGGTTTGAGCTTAGGTTCTCTTGTTAAGGTTTGAGTTTAGGTTCTCTTGTTTAGGTTTGAGCTTAGGTTCTCTTGTTTAGGTTTAAGTTTAGGTTCTTCTGTATTTCTGTAGATTAACGGGTTAATCTGTTAAACAGGTGATGGTTTGTTGTTTGTGTCCTAGTATCTCGGTACCGAGTTCATCTGTGTGATTAAACCAATCCTGAAGGAAAGCTGGTCCTTGGAGTTGGAGAACGCCTGGAAGGTAAAGAGTGACCGTGTTTGAGTCTCCGCTCAGCGTTTAATGAGCAGAGTGGGTGGCCGGTTGGGTGGTTGAGTTGGGTTGTGGGGAGCTGGGTTGAGGGGGATGGGCTGGGCTGGGCTGGGCTGTAGGGGGTGGGCTGTAGAGACTAGGCTGTAGGGGGTGGGCTGTAGGGGCTAGGCTGGGTTGGGCTGGGTTGGGCTGAGCTGTAGGGGCTGGGCTGGGTGATTA
>JAMWET010006039.1:0-75000 GCA_024036415.1 Prochilodus magdalenae
TGGGTGGTTTTTATTTCCTCATGTTGTTAAAATGTCCAAAAGCCATAACAACATTCTAATAATGGTGATTTACTCACTATGTGATATTTATATGTGAACATACATGTACGAGACAGGGCCTTCATAACATCATATCACACAGGAAATGATCCCAACTAACCCACCCGCCAAAATACGACCTATCACTTCAGTAGAGGTTCACTCTGCACACGGCTTATTCATTTATTTCAGTGGGTCAGCTGTTCAGGGTGTGTGTGTGGGAGTGTGCGGAGGTGTGTGTGTGTGTGGAAGTGCGTGTGTGTGGGGTGTGTTTAGCCTCTCTGTTTGGGTGTGTGTGGAGGTCATTTATGTAGGAGACAGGGGAACTGCCTCTGTGTACCTGTAATTTAATCTCTAACGACAAACTGTCTGACCCTGCCTGCTCCTCTCTTCTCTCTCTCTTCGCTCTCCGCTCTCTCTCTCTCTCTCTCTCTCTCGCTCTCTTTCTCATATATATAATATATACACACACACACACACACACACACACACCACACCACACACACACACACATATCATCGCTGTACAAAGCAAAAAAATTTATCTCCATTTTTAATGAATTTTCACTTTATGCCTCATTTGATTACATGAGCCTGCTGTTTACACTGTTGTGTAAATTTAATAAAGAATGGACCAATAGAAATGGCCCCAAAACTGCTTGGAAAGCACGTATGGTTCCATTGACTTCATTAAAATTAAATGAGGTTTTTGGCTACTCCTGTTAAAAGTTGACAATTACCTGTTTTTCCTTTGGACAGCGACGATATAGATTACATATACCTATACAATACATATATATATATCATATATTGCTATTGATATTCCAGGTGGTTGTTAAGGTGTGTGCTCTGGTCATTGCGATGATGTTCCAGGTGGTTGTTAAAGTTGTTGCCTGGGTCAATTGCTATGATATTCTAGGTGGGTGTTAAAAGTATGGATGGTACACTGCTATAGTACCCCAGGGTGGATGTTAAAGTACTGCTGGGATACTGCTATATTGTTCCAGGTGGTGGTTGTAAGCGTGTTTGCTTGGTCATTGCTATGATATTCCAGGGTTGGTTGTTAAAGTTGTTGCTGGGTCATTGCTATGATATTCTAGGTGGTTGTTAAAAGTATGGATTGGGCCCACTGCTATAGTACCCAGGTGGATGTTTAAAGTACTTGCTGGGCTACATTGCTATATTGTTCCAGGTGGTTGTTTACAAAGTGCTGCCTTAGCCCTGCTAGGATGTTCCAGGTGGTTGTTAAAAGTTGTTGCTGGGGTCATTGCTATGATATTCTAGGGTGGTTGTTTAAAAGTATGGATGGGCCCACTGCTATAGTACCACCAGGTGGATGTTAAAGTACTGCTGCGGCTACTGCTATATTGTTCCAGGTGGTTGTTAAAGTGTGTGCTGGGGCACTGCTATAGTACCCCAGGTGGATGTTAAAGTGCTGCTGGGCCATTGCTATAGTACCCCAGGTGGGTTGTTAAAAAGTGGTTGCTGGGTCATTGCCTAGGATGTTCCAGGTGGTTGTTAAAGTGCGGCGATAGGTTCATTGCTAGGATGTTTCGCTAGGTGGTTGTTAAAGTGTTTGGTGGGTCATTGCTATAGTACCCCATGTGGATGTTAAAGTGCTGCTGGGTATGATTCTGTTTACTGATATGATCAATATTTATTGAGCTTACACATACAGAAGTCCTGTCTCTCAGTATGGGCGTCAGCCGGTTGTGTTTGCCTAACCCAACACTGCCAGACGTCTCGGTATGGAGCTGTAGAGGTTTTCCTGATGGTGTTTTAAACAAACCTTTTCATCTTGACGTAAACAGCCTTTATACATGAAATCACGTAAAGATGGACAGCTGCGGTCAAATCCTAAGGTGGCCCCGAGGAGAGCGTCTTCAGGAGGGGGGGGGGGGGTGGGGGTGGGGGGGGGCAGGCAGTGTGAAAACGCTGAGCATGTATCTCAGTGTAGCTCATAGATAAGATGAGAGGTGAGGAAGTGGAGACTTTAGAGAGGGGTATTTGGTGTGAGGGTGTGTTTGGAGCTCCTGCTCAAGAGGTCCCCCCACTCGGGCCCTGGTCAGTTTCTGTCAGTGTAACTTCTTTTATGAGGAACCAAAACAGGAAATCATATTCTTACCAGCAGCTTCTCACCAGACACGCCTCTGTTGTTGAACACCACACATCTGAAAAACAGACAACCGAGCTGTCAGCACCGTGGAGACTGTTTCCCGTCTGACGAGGTATAAATACACTTGTTAAATCCTGAAGTGGAAAGAGGTAAACGTCGCCTCCACAGCAGACATGTTCACCTCCAATCAGCATTTACTGCAAACATTAATGCACAGTTATATTCAATGGACACACATAACCCAACAAAGTGAGGTGTGCAGAAAACGTAAGCACCTAACTCTTAGAACATAAATAACCCACTAAGGGTCTAATGGCTTAATTAAAACTCACTCAGAATCAGAATCAGGGTTTATTAGACCCAGTGTGTTCACACATGTGAACTTTGCTACGAGAGGAGGGAACGCGCTGCGACCTTGTTTACACCAGACATTCCCAGCGCGTACCGGGCAGAGCCCCGCCCCCCACCTCGGATACTCGGATCACATCTCTGTTATGGCTAATTCCAGCATACAGACGACCCGCTCGTCAGACGAACAAAGCCGGTTCTAAAGCAGGTGAGAACCTGGCCATCAGGAGCCATCTCTGCTCTTCAGGACTGCTTTGAGCACACTGACTGGTCAAATGTTTAGGGAGGCTGCAACCTACAGCACCACCACAGACCTGGAGGAGTACACTTCATCTGTGACCAGCTACATCGGCAAGTGCATAGATGATGTGACCGTCTCCAAGACCATCACCACACGTCCCAACCACAGCCGTGGCAATGACTGCAGAAGTGCGTGCTCTGCTGAAGGCTCAGGCTCGAGACTCCGCCTTCAAAGAAGGAGACAAGGCGGCCCTAAGGAAAGCAAGGGCCAAAACTGTCCGGGGGCATCAGAGAGGCGAAGCGCCGCACATGGTCAGAGCATCCACAGCCACTTCAGAGACAGTGGTGACGCACGGCGTATGTGGCAGGGCATCCAGGCCATCACTAACTACTAGGACTGCTCCACCTGCCTGTGACAGTGATGCCTCCCTTCCAGATGCGCTGAACCACTTCTACGCCCGGTTCGAGACACAGAACGGCGTGGCAGCGAGGAAGACCACCCCCTCCTTCACGACGACCAGGTGTTGTGTCTTACAGCAGCTGACGTGAGGAAACTCTACGCAGACTTAACCCACGGAAAGCGCTGAAAAAAAAAAAAAAAAAAAAAAAAAAAAAGACGGAGCAACAAATCCCGGCTAGAGTGCTCAGGGAATGTGCGGACATGCATCTGACAGATGTCTTCACCGACATCTTTCAACATCTCCCTGAGGCAGTGCCACCGTTCCAACGTGTCTCAAGGCAACCACCATCATCCCTGGTGCCGAAGAAGTCTTCAGTGTCCTGCCTCAACGACTACCGTCCCATTGCACTCACACACCATCATCATGAAGTGCTTTGAGAGGCTTGTCCTGAGGCACATCAAGACCCTGCTGCCTCCTTCTCTAGATCCTCTACAGTTTGCGTACCGTCCTAAACCGCTCAAACGGACGACGCCATATCCACCACGCTTCACCTGGCGCTTCACGTCCACCTGGACAATAGGGACACTTTATGTTCGAATGCTGTTCATAGACTTTAGTTCAGCATTCAACACAATCATTCCCGCGAGCACCTGATCAGAAAGCTGAACCTACTGGGGCCCTGAACACGTTCTCTCTCTAACTGGATCCTGGACTTCCTGACTGGGGACACCTCAGTCAGTGCCCGGATCGGACGTAACACCTCCAGCACCACCACCACGCATGAGCACGGTAAATCACGCAGGGCCCCCCAGGGCTGTGTGCTCAGCCCTCTGTTGTTCACCTTGCTGACTCACGACTGTTCAGCAATGCACAGCTCGAACCACATCATCAAGTTTGCAGATGATACGACTGTGGTGGGTCTCATCAGCAAGAACGACGAGTCAGCATACCGAGAGGAAGTGCAACGGTTAACGGACTGGTGTAGAACCAAACAACCTGTCTCTGAACGTAGACAAGACCAAAGAGATGGTTGTTGACTTCCAGAAGGACAAGGCGTGACCACTCTCCACTACACATCGACACACAGTGGAGACGGCTCCACTGTGGAGATCGTCAAGAGCACCAAGTTCCTTGGAGTTCACCTGGCAGAGGATCTCACCTGGTCCCCTCAACACCAGCACCATAACCAAGAAAGCCCAGCAGCGCCTCTACTTCCTGGCGAAGGCTGAGGAAGGCACATCTACCACCGCCCACCTCCCATCCTCACCACCTTCTACAGAGGAACCATCGAGGAGCATCCTGAGCAGCTGCATCACTGCCTGGTTTGGGAACTGCACCGCATCGGATCGCAAGTCCCCTGCAGCGGGGGTAGTGAGGACAGCTGAGAAGATCATCGGTGTCTCTCTTCCCCACCATCATGGTCATTTACACCACACGCTGCAATCCGCAAAGCAACCAGCATTGTGGATGACCACACACAACCCCTCACACACACTCTTCACCCTCCTACCATCTGGAAAAAGGTACAGGAGCATCCGGGCCCTCACATCCCAGACTGTGCAACAGCTTCTTCCCCAAGCCATCAGACTCCTTAACACACACCCAGAGTCTGGTCTGTAAAACTAAACACATTCAGTGACTGGACTGAAGCACCCACACACACATAACGCTCATCTCTTAAATCTGTCCACACATACCACTTGAAGTATAACATGTTTACATGCATACCAAATATGGACATAACTGCTGCTAAATACATTGTACAAAAAAAAAAAAAAAAAAAAAAAAAAAAGACACAACCACACTTTAATGCACCCACAACCAGTGGGCTGTCTGCACTGTCCCCACCCTCTACTTATTGTTTGCTGTTTCGTGTATTGTAAATTTTCGTGTTTATTTATTGTATTTATTTTTATATGTAGCACCTTGGTCCTGGAGGAAACGTTGTTTCGTTTCACTGTGTACTGTTCACCACTGTATATGGTTGAAATGACAATAAAAACTACTTGACTTGACTTGACTTGACTTGACATACAGGGAATGAGTCTTTGGTTAACATTACCTTACAGTGCACAGCAGTGACCACATTTTACACAATACAAACACACACACCACACACACACACACTAACACACACTAACACAGACACACAGAACATACACACATCACACACACAGACACACATACACACACACACACTAACACACACATACAAAACACAGAGACCACACAACACACACACACACACACAACACCCCCACATACACAGACACACACAACATACACACACACACACACACGACACACTAACACACACACACTAACACACACATACAAACACAGAGACACACCAAAGGCACACACACACACACTAACACAGACACACTAACACACACACACACTAACACACACATACAAACACAGAGACACACACACACACACACTAACACAGACACACTAACACACACACACTAACGAAGACGCAGACATACACACACACATCCTAATACACACGGACAAACACGATACCTTACATACCTATAAACCTTACATTAAGTGTAGCTGTATATTACAGTGCTGAGTGCAGCAGTCCTGATGTAGAGATGGATTAAGACTTGAGACAGTCAGTACAGAGGATGGAGCTCCAGTCTGAGACAGTCAGTACAGAGGATGGAGCACCAGTCTGAGACAGTCAGTACAGAGGATGGAGAACCAGTCTGAGACAGTCAGTACAGAGGATGGAGCACCAGTCTGAGACGGTCAGCACAGAGGATGGAGCTCCAGTCTGAGACAGTCAGTACAGAGGATGGAGCACCAGTCTGAGACGGTCAGCACAGAGGATGGAGCTCTAGTCTGAGACAGTCAGTACAGAGGATGGAGCACCAGTCTGAGACGGTCAGTACAGAGGATGGAGCACCAGTCTGAGACAGTCAGTACAGAGGATGGAGCACCAGTCTGAGACGGTCAGTACAGAGGGTGGAGCACCAGTCTGAGACAGTCAGTACAGAGGGTGGAGCACCAGTCTGAGACAGTCAGCACAGAGGATGGAGCACCAGTCTGAGACAGTCAGCACAGAGGATGGAGAACCAGTCTGAGACAGTCAGTACAGAGGATGGAGCACCAGTCTGAGACAGTCAGTACAGAGGATGGAGCACCAGTCTGAGACAGTCAGTACAGAGGATGGAGCTCCAGTCTGAGACGGTCAGTACAGAGGGTGGAGCACCAGTCTGAGACAGTCAGTACAGAGGGTGGAGCACCAGTCTGAGACAGTCAGCACAGAGGATGGAGCACCAGTCTGAGACAGTCAGCACAGAGGATGGAGCACCAGTCTGAGACAGTCAGTACAGAGGGTGGAGCACCAGTCTGAGACAGTCAGCACAGAGGATGGAGCACCAGTCTGAGACAGTCAGCACAGAGGACGGAGCACCAGTCTGAGACAGTCAGTACAGAGGATGGAGCTCCAGTCTGAGACGGTCAGTACAGAGGGTGGAGCACCAGTCTGAGACAGTCAGTACAGAGGATGGAGCTCCAGTCTGAGACGGTCAGTACAGAGGATGGAGCTCCAGTCTGAGACAGTCAGTACAGAGGATGGAGCACCAGTCTGAGACAGTCAGTACAGAGGGTGGAGCACCAGTCTGAGACACTCAGTACAGAGGGCGGAGCACCAGTCTGAGACACTCAGTACAGAGGGTGGAGCACCAGTCTGAGACAGTCAGTACAGAGGATGGAGCACCGGTCTGAGACAGTCAGTACAGAGGATGGAGAACCAGTCTGAGACAGTCAGTACAGAGGATGGAGAACCAGTCTGAGACAGTCAGTACAGAGGATGGAGCACCGGTCTGAGACAGTCAGTACAGAGGATGGAGAACCAGTCTGAGACAGTCAGTACAGAGGATGGAGCACCGGTCTGAGACAGTCAGTACAGAGGATGGAGCACCGGTCTGAGACAGTCAGTACAGAGGATGGAGCACCAGTCTGAGACAGTCAGTACAGAGGATTACTACAGATCCAACAGTCCAATAAAACTGCTGGCTGGAAAATGCAAAGCAAAACCCCCATATGACGGCAAAGGACGGAGGCAGGATGATCTGACACAGGAGTGGTGGTGCAGTGTTATTGCACAAACAAGATCTGCATGACCTCATCACAAAAGTCTAAAGCTGACAAAACAACATGTGGATAAACCAGAGGCATTTTGGAACCAAAGACTGATGAAGTACAAACTGTCACAAAGACTAAGTGTATGTTGGGGGAAACAAAAGCAGCACCATGTCAGCTGTCAATCCGACCATGATCCTAAACATTCTTCAAAATCCACCCTGACATGTTTCCAGGAACACAAGCCTTTGGGAGGTTCCTCACAGACTGACCACAACTGAAAAAGTGAAACGCTGTGCATGCAAGACGACTCAAGGACTAATAATCTCAGAAGAGCTTTGATGTCATAATCTCAGGACAGTCTCTAGAGCTGTAATAATCTCAGGACAGTCTCTAGTGCTGTAATAATCTCAGGGCAGTTTCTGGAGCTGTAATAATCTCAGGACAGTTTCTGGAGCTGTAATAATCTCAGGACAGTCTCTAGAGCTGTAATAATCTCAGGACAGTCTCTAGTGCTGTAATAATCTCAGGGCAGTTTCTGGAGCTGTAATAATCTCAGGACAGTTTCTGGAGCTGTAATAATCTCAGGACAGTTTCTGGTACTGTAATAATCTCAGGACAGTTTCTGGAGCTGTAATAATCTCAGGACAGTTTCGGGTGCTGTAATAATCTCAGGACAGTCTCTGGAGCTGTAATAATCTCAGGACAGTTTTTGGAGCTGTAATAATCTCAGGACAGTTTCTGGAGCTGTAACAACCTCAGGACAGTTTCTGGAGGTGTAATAATCTCAGGACAGTTTCTGGTGCTGTAACAATCTCAGGACAGTTTCTGGAGCTGTAATAATCTCAGGACAGTTTCTGGAGCTGTAATAATCTCAGGACAGTTTTTGGAGCTGTAATAATCTCAGGACAGTTTTGGGTGCTGTAATAATCTCAGGACAGTTTCTGGTGCTGTAATAATCTCAGGACAGTTTCTGGAGCTGTAATAATCTCAGGAGAGTTTTTGGAGCTGTAATAATCTCAGGACAGTCTCTGGAGCTGTAATAATCTCAGGACAGTTTTGGGTGCTGTAATAATCTCAGGACAGTCTCTGGAGCTGTAATAATCTCAGGACAGTTTCTGGTGCTGTAATAATCTCAGGACAGTTTCTGGAGCTGTAATAATCTCAGGACAGTTTCTGGAGCTGTAATAATCTCAGGACAGTTTTGGGTGCTATAATAATCTCAGGGCAGTCTCTGGAGCTGTAATAATCTCAGGACAGTTTCTGGTGCTGTAATAATCTCAGGACAGTTTTGGGTGCTATAATAATCTCAGGGCAGTCTCTGGAGCTGTAATAATCTCAGGACAGTTTTGGGTGCTATAATAATCTCAGGGCAGTCTCTGGAGCTGTAATAATCTCAGGACAGTTTCTGGTGCTGTAATAATCTCAGGGCAGTCTCTGGAGCTGTAATAATCTCAGGACAGTTTCTGGAGCTGTAATAATCTCAGGACAGTTTCTGGAGCTGTTATAATCTCAGGACAGTTTCTGGAGCTGTAATAATCTCAGGGCAGTCTCTGGAGCTGTAATAATCTCAGGACAGTTTCTGGAGCTGTAATAATCTCAGGACAGTTTCTGGAGCTGTAATAATCTCAGGACAGTTTCTGGAGCTGTAATAATCTCAGGGCAGTCTCTGGAGCTGTAATAATCTCAGGGCAGTTTCTGGAGCTGTAATAATCTCAGGACAGTTTCTGGAGCTGTAATAATCTCAGGACCGTTTCTGGAGCTGTAATAATCTCAGGACAGTTTCTGGAGCTGTAATAATCTCAGGACAGTTTTGGGTGCTGTAATAATCTCAGGACAGTTTCTGGAGCTGTAATAATCTCAGGACAGTTTCTGGAGCTGTAATAATCTCAGGGCAGTTTTGGGTGCTGTGATAATCTCAGGACCGTTTCTGGAGCTGTAATAATCTCAGGACAGTCTCTGGAGCTGTAATAATCTCAGGGCAGTTGCTCCTGGGTGAAGGTGTCCAGCAGAACCCCATGCTTTGCTGGACCGAGTGATTCTTTGCTGCAGTATTAAGTCAGAGTGATTTAAACTACTGAGCTAAGCTTTAATTCATTAAACACAGCAGGCGGGCTTCAGCTACAAGATGCTGAGTGGGCTTTAAACCCCCCATTACCCATAGTTCTCTCTGGCAGTGTGTTAATCACTCAGACGGAGCAGTCTCTCAGCTCAGCGCTGCTTTAATGCTGGGCTCAGCTGTTCACAGCCACCTCGCTCTCCCTCTCGCCCCTCCCTCTTCCTCTGTTCTCTGTAGTCGGCATGGCTGCTCTTTTGATGTGGCTCTCACACCTGCTGCTGCTCTACTGCACTGTGACCACAGTTACTCCGGCAGGCAGCTTCCTTTCAAGCACATCTGGACGGTGCGGCCAATGTCTATTCAGAGTTACAGCACCAGTACATCCCTGGTACAACCAGTGATAATAACTGTCTTAATAACCACACTGCCTTACAAATGTTCATTTGTTCTGGGTTCTAAGGGTGTCCTCTTAATTCCCGTTTTAGGCCCAAACTGTGCAGTTAGCGTCTACACGTCCCCTAACAGGTCAGAGCTCTCTAAAGCTGTTCTCTATTGTCCAGTGCTGAGTGGACTTCCGGTAGTTTCTGGAACTGTGACTCTTCAGAAGTTTATAGAACTGTCTGTAACTTTCTAGAACTTTGGATAACTGTTTAGAACTGTCTAGAACGGTCTGGGACGGTCCAGTAGTCCACATAGCAGTATAAGTACAGGTGTGTTTAACAGCCAGCTCAGGTGATGCTCCAGCTGGATACGGAGCTACAGGTAGTTTAGAAGGACCAAGAGGCTCCAGACCAGACCAGAGTGGAGCAGTACTCTGGGAAAACGTCTGCTGAGATGAGTGAGGCCTACAAAGCATACTTTGGCATGACTGTTGGGGTCGAGACAAACTGGGGGGTCCTCATTTCAGGTGTGAGCACTGCAGGAGAACTCCTGAAGGTGAGGTGGATGATTGCTGCTCAGTTATTCAGGAGTTATTGAAGTTTTCTAAGACACACCTGACTGTGGAACTGTCTTATCCCCTCATCATGTTTTGTAATCCTAAGCAGATAAAAGGTCACAGTTGATTTTAAGTTTGGCATTAAGAACCTGGTGCTGTTAAACCTTATATGTGGCTCACATCCTAGAAATGAAAGAACACACTGGTCAGCAGGTGGAAGGCCTAGACGATGACGGACCACTGTGCTGGACAATATTTACTGATGATGTGAAACAGAAACAGCAGTCAAATGGCACTTCACGGTGCAGGCTGATAATGACCTGAAGCAAGCAGCGAAAGCAGCCTCAGATTTCTGTAAGGCAAAGTAGAAGAAGGTTCTGCAATGACCAAATCGATCACCCTCAGTTCAATCAAGCATACATTTCACTTACTCAGGACAAAACTGAAGGTAAAGCCAAAAGGGACTTAGAGCCAAGAACAAGCAGAAACGAGAGGCCAAGAACTGTAGCAAAAACTGAAACAGAACAAGCAGGCTTGAAGAACAAGAACCAAGCAGGAACTGAAGAACAAGAATAAGCAGGAACTGAAGAACAAGGACAAGCAGGAACTGAAGAACAAGGACAAGCAGGAACTGAGAGCCAAGAACAAGCAGAACCGAGGGCCAAGAACAAGCAGAAACTGAAGAACAAGAACAAGCAGAACCGAGGGCCAAGAACAAGCAGGAACTGAAGAACAAGAACAAGCAGAACCGAGGGCCAAGAACAAGCAGGAACTGAAGAACAAGAACAAGCAGGAACTGAAGAACAAGAACAAGCAGGAACTGAAGAACAAGAACAAGCAGGAACTGAAGAACAAGAACAAGCAGGAACTGAAGAACAAGAACAAGCAGGAACTGAAGAACAAGAATAAGCAGGAACTGAAGAACAAGAACAAGGCATAACCGAGGGCCAAGAAACAAGCATAAATCTGAAGATAACAAGAACAAGCAGAACCGAGGGCCAAGAACAAGGGCAGAAACTGAAGAACAAGAACAAGCAGAACCGAGGGCCAAGAACAAGCAGAAACTGAAGAACAAGAACAAGGAAGCAGACCGATGGCTCAATAACAAGTCAGAACTGAAGAACAAGAACAAGTCGAAACCGGGGCCAAGAAGCAATCAGAAACTGTAAGAACAAAGAACAAACAGTAAACTGAAGAACAAGAACAAGCAGGAACTGAAATACCTGAGGAACAAACAGGCTGACGAACAAGAACAAGAATAAGCAGGAACTGTGAGCCTGAGAGTTGTGTGTTAGGGTTTAGGGTTAGGATTTGATCTTGGTCGTTAGGGTTTAGAGTTGGGATTTGATCTTGGTCGTTAGGGTTTAGAGTTGGGATTTGATCTTGGTCGTTAGGGTTTAGAGTTGGGATTTGATCTTGGTCGTTAGGGTTTAGGGTTAGGATTTGATCTTGGTCGTTAGGGTTTAGAGTTGGGGATTTGATCTTGGTCGTTAGGTTTTAGAGTTGGGATTTGATCTTGGTAGTTAGGGTTTAGAGTTTGGGATTGATCTTGGTAGTTAGGGTTTTAGGGTTAGGAGTTTGATCTGGGAGTTAGCGTTTAGGGTGAGGATTTGATCTTGGTAGTTAGGGTTTAGGGTTGGGGATTTGATCTTGGTCGTTAGGGTTTAAGGTTAGGATTTGATCTTGGTAGTTAGGGTTTAGGGTTAGGATTGATCTTGGTAGTTAGGGTTTAGGGTGGGATTTGATCTTGGTCGTTTGAGGGTTTAGAGTTGGGATTTGATCTTGGTAGTTAGGGTTTAGGGTTAGGATTTGATCTTGGTAGTTAGCGTTTAGGGTTAGGATTTGATCTTGGTAGTTAGGGTTTAGGGTTGGGATTTGAAATTGGGTCGTGTTAGGGTTTTAGGGTTGGGATTTGATCTTGGTAGTTAGGGTTTAGAGTTGGGATTTGATTTGGTCGTTAGGGTTTAGAGTTGGGATTTTGATCTTGGTCGTTAGGTTTAGGGTTAGGATTTGATCTTGGTAGTTAGGGTTTAGGGTTGGGATTTGATCTTGGTCGTTAGGGTTTAGGGTTGGACTTTGATCTTGGTAGTTATGGTTTAGGGTTAGGATTTGATCTTGGTCGTTAGGGTTTAGGGTTAGGATTTGATCTTGGTAGTTAGGTTTAGGGTTGGGATTTGATCTGGTAGTTAGGTTTAGGGTTGGGATTTGATCTTGGTAGTTAGGTGTTTAGGGTTAGGTTGATTTGATCTTGGTAGTTAGGGTTTAGAGTTGAATTTGATCTTGGTCTGAAGTTAAGGGTTTAGGGTTAGGAATTTGATCTTGGTAGTTAGCGTTTTAGGGTTGGGATTTGATCTTGGTAGTTAGGGTGTTAGGGTTAGGATTTGATCTTGGTAGTTAGGGTTAGGGTTGAGTATTTGATCTTGGTAGTTAGGGTTTAGGGAGTTGGGATTTGACTCTTGGTCGTTAGGGTTTAGGGTTAGGATTTGATCTTGGTAGTTAGCGTTTAGAGGTTGGGATTTGATCTTGGTCGTTAGGGTTTAGTGTTGGGGATTTGATCTTGGTAGTTAGGGTTTAGAGTTGGGGATTTGATCTTGGTCGTTAGGGTTTAGGGTTACGGATTTGATCTTGGTAGTTAGGGTTAGGGTTGGGATTTGATCTTGGTAGTTAGGGTTTAGAGTGGTGGGATTTGATCTGGTCGTTAAGGTTTAGAGTTGGGATTTGATCTTGGTCGTTAGGGTTTAGGGTTAGGATTTGATCTTGGTAGTTAGGGGTTTAGGTTGGGATTTGATCTTGGTCGTTAGGGTTTAGGTTGGGATTTGATCTTGGTAGTTAGGGTTTAGGATTAGGATTTGATCTTGGTCGTTAGGGTTTAGGGGTTAGGATTTGATCTTGGTAGTTTAGGAGTTTATGGGGGAGCTTGGTTTTGATCTTGTAGGTAGGGTTTAGGGTTGGGGATTTGATCTTGGTCGTTTGGGTTTAGGGTTAGGATTTGATCTTGCTAGTTAGGGTGTAGGGTTTGGATTTGTATCTTTTGTCGTTAGGGTTTTGGGTTAGGGATTTGATCTTGGTAGTTAGGGTTTAGGGTGGGATTTGATGCTTGGTCGTTAGGGTTTAGGGTTAGGATTTGATCTTGGTAGTTAGGGTTTAGGGTTAGGATTTGAATCTTGGTAGTTAGCGGTTTAAGAGTTGGGATTTGATCTTTGTTCGTTAGGGTTTAGGGTTAGGATTTGATCTTGGTCGTTAGGGTTTAGGGTTAGGATGTGATCTTGGTCGTTTAGGTTTAGGGGTTATGATTTGATCTTGGTAGTTTTAGGAGTTTAGAGTTGGGATTTGATCTTGGTCGTTAGGGTTTAGGGTTATCACGATTTGATCTTGGTCGTTAGGGTTTAGGGGGTAGGATTGATCTTTGGTAGTTAGAGTTTAGAGTTGGGATTTGATATTGGTAGTTAGGCTTTTAGGGTTCGGATTTGATATTGGTAGACTTAGGGTTTTAGGGGGAGGATTTGATCTTGGTCGTTAGGGTTTAGGGTTAGGATTTTGATCTTTGTAGTTGGGTTAGAGTTGAGGGGGGCATTTGATCTGGGTCGTTAGGGTTTTAGGGTTAGTGATTTGATCTGTATAGTTAGGGTTTTGGGGTTGGGATTTGAAATCTTTGGTCGTTCGGGTTTAGGGTTAGGATTTTGAATCTTGGTAGTTAGGGGTTAGAGGTGGGATTTGATCTTGGTCGTTAGGGTTTAGGGTTAGGATTGTCTTGGTGGTAGTTAGCGTTTGGGTTTGGGATTTGATTCTTGCGTCGTTGGAGTTTAGGGTGTGCATTTGATCTTGGTAGTTAGGGTTTAGAGTTGGGATTTGATCGTGGGCGTTAGGTTTAGGGTTAAGGATTTGATCTTGGTAGTTAGGGTTTTAGGGTTGGGATTTGATCCTTGGTAGTTAGGGGTTTCGAGTTTGGGATTGGATCTTGGTCCGTTAGGTGTTAGAGAGTTGGGATTTGATCTTGGTCCCCTTTAGGGTTTAGGGTTAGGATTTGATCTTGGTAGTTAGGGTTTAGGGTTGGGATTTGATCTTGGTCGTTAGTGTTAGGGTTGGGCTTTGATCTTGTGTAGTTAGGGGTTAGGGTTAGGATTGGATCTTGGTCCTTTAGCGGTTTAGGGTTAGGATTTTGATCTTTGGTATTAGGGTTTAAGGGTTGGGATTTGATCTTGGTAGTTAGGGTTTAGGGTTTGGGCTTGATCTTTGGTCGTGAGGGTTTAGGGTTAGGATTTGATCTTGGTAGTTAGGGTTAGGGTTGGGATTTGATCTTGGTCGTTACGTGTTTGGGTTAGGATTTGATCTTGGTAGTTAGGGTTTTAGGGTTTGGGATTTGATTCTTGGTCGTTAGGGGTTTAGGGTTAGGGATTTGATTCCTGGTAGTTAGGTTTAGGGTTTAGGATTTGATCTTGGTAGTTAGGGTTTAGAGTTGGGATTTGATCTTGGGCGTTAGGGTTTTAGGGTTAGATTTGATCTTGGTCCGTTAGGATTTAGGGGTGAGGATTTGATCTTGGTCGTTAGGGTTAGATTTGAATCTTGTAGTTAGGGTTTTAGAGTTGGGATTTGATCTTGGTCGTTAGGGTTTAGGGTTAGGATTTGATCTTGGTCGTTAGGGTTCAGGGTTAGTATTTGATCTTGGTAGTTAGGGTTTAGAGTTGGGATTTGATCTTGGTCTTTATTCTTTAGGGTTTAGGATTTGATCTTGGTAGTTAGGATTTAGGGTTGGATTTGATCTTGGTACGTTAGTGTTTAGGGTTAGGATTTGATCCTTGTAGTTTAGGGTTTAGAGTTGGGATGTTGATCTTGGTCGTTAATGTTTAGGGTTAGGAATTTGATACTTGGTAGATATAGGTTTGGGGTGGGATTTGATCTTGAATCGTTAGGGGTTTAGGGTTAGGATTTGGATTTGGTAGTTAGGGTTTAGAGTTGGGATGTGGACCTTGGTAGTTAGCGTTTAGGTGGTGGGATTGATCTGGTAGTTAGCGTTTAGGGTTAGGATTTTGATCTTGGTAGTTTAGCGTTTAGGTTTGGGATTTGATCTTGTTAGTTAGCGTTTTTTAGGGTGGGATGTGATCTTGGTAGGTAGCGTTTAGCGTTGGGATTGTGATCTTGTTTCGTTATGGGTGTACGATATAGGATTTGATCTTGGTAGTTATGGTTTAGGGTTGGGATTTGATCTGGTCGCGATAGTTAGGGTTTTAGAGTTGGGAATTTGATCTTGGTTCGTTAGGGTGTAGGGTTGGATTGTGATCTTGGGTATTTGGGTTTATGGTTAGGGTCTGATCTTGTGGCGTTAGGGTTTAGGGTTGGAGAATTGATCTTGGTTAGTTAGGGTTTAAGGGTTAGGATTTGATCTTGGTAGTTTAGGGTTTACGAGTTGGGATTTTGATCTTGGGTAGTTTAAGGTTTAGAGTTGGGATTTTCATCTTGCCGTCGTTAGGGTTTATGAGTTAGGATTTGATCTTGGTCATTAGGGTTTAGGGTTAGATTTGATCTTGTCTTAGGGTTTAGATTTGGTATTTGATCTTGGTAGTTAGGGTTTTAGAGTCTGGGATTTGATCTTTGGTCGTTAGGGTTTAGAGTTGGGATTTGATCTTTGGTCTTTAGGGTTTAGGGTTAGATTTGATCTTGGTAGTTAGGGTTTAGGGTTGGGGATTTGATATTGGTAGTTGGGGAGCGTTTGGGGTTTGGGATTTGATCTTGTAGTTAGGGTTGAAGGTTATGATTTGATCCTTGGTAGTTAGGGTTAGAGTTTGGATCTTTCTTTGGGTAGTTAGCGTTTAGGGTTGGGATTTGATCTTGGTAGTTAGCGTTTAGGGTTAGGATTTGATCTTGGTAGTTAGCGTTATGGTTGGGATTTTGATCTTGGTAGTTAGCGTTGAGGGTTTAGATTTTTGATCTTGGTAGTTAGCGTTTAGGTTGGGATTTTGATCTTGGTAGTTAGCGTTTAGGGTTGGGTTTGATCTTGGTAGTTAGCGTTTAGCGTTAGGAATTTTTGATCTTGGTCGTTAAGGTTTTAGAATAAGATTTGTTTTAGGTAGTTAGGGTTTAGCGCTGGGATTTGATCTTGGTAGTTAGGGTTACCCTAACTACCAGATCTAAATCCCCAACGCTAAACCCTAACCTACCTAAATCAAATCTTATATCTGAAAACCTTTAACGACAAGATCAAATTCCTAACTCTAAACGCTTAACTACCAAGAATTCAAATCCCAACCGCGAAACGCTAACTACCAAGATCAAATCCCAACACTGAAACTCTAACTACCAAGATCAAATCCTAACCCTAAACGCTAACTACCAAGATCAAATCCCAACCCTGAAACGCTAACTACCAAGATCAAATCCCTCACCCTAAACGCTAACTACCGAAGATCAAAATCCCAACCCTCAACGCTAACTACCAAGATCAAATCCCAACTCTAAAACCCTAACTACCAAGAATCAAATACTAAACATTAAACCCTAACTACCAAGATCAAATCCCAACCCCAACGCTAACTAACAAAGTATCAAATTCCCAACCCTAACCCTAACTACCCAAGATCAAATCCTAACCCTAAACCCTAACGACCAAAGATCAAATCCCAACTCTAAACCCTAACGACCAAGATCAAATCCCAACTCTAAACCTCTAACTACCAAGATCAAATCCCAAATCTAAACCCTAACGACCAAGACAAATTCCTAACCCTAAAAACCCTCAATGACCAAGATCAAATCCTAACCCTAAAACCTAACGACCAGATCAAATCCCAACTCTAAACCCGAACTACCACGATCAAATCCCAACGCTAAACCCTAACTACCAAGATCAAATCCGACCCCTAAACCCTAACCTTACACAAGATCAAATTCCAACCCTAAACCCTCACAGACCAAGATCAAATCCCAACCCTAAACCCTAACTACCAAGATCAAATTCCAACCCTAAACCCTAACGACCAAGATCAAATCCCAACTCTAAACCCTAACTACCAAGATCAAATCCCAACCCTAAACCCTAACTACCAAGATCAAATCCTATATCTAAACCATAACGAACAAGATCAAATCCCAACGCTAAACGCTAACTACCAAGATCAAATCCCAACCCTAAACGCTAACTAACAAGATCAAATCCCAACCCTAAACGCTAACTACCAAGATCAAATCCTAACCCTAAACGCTAACTACCAAGATCAAATCCCAACCCTAAAAGCTAACTACCAAGATCAAATCCCAACTCCTAAACCCTAACTACCAAGATCAAATCCTAACCCTAAACGCCTAACGACCAAGAATCCCAAATCCCCAACCCCAAACCCTAACTACCAAGATCCAAATCCTAACCCTAAACCCTAAACGACCAATATCAAATCCCAACTCTAAACCCTAATTACCAAAGATCAAATCCTAATCCCTAAACCCTAACGACCAGATCAAATCCCTAACCCTAAACCCTAACTACCAAGATCAAATCCTAACCATAAAGCCTAACGACCAGATCAAATCCCAACTGTAAACCATAACTACCGCAGATCTAAATCCTAACCCTAAAACCCTAACGACCAAGATCAAATCCTAACCCTAAACCCTAACGACCCAAGATCAAATCCCAACTCTAAACCCTAAACTTACCAAGATCAATCCTAACTACCTAACGACCAAGATCAAAATCCTAACCCTAAACCCTAACGACCAAGATCAAATCCTAAACCCTAAACCCTAACGACCACGATCAACATATCCCAACTCTAACCCCTAACTACCAAAGATCAAATCCTAAACCCTAAACAATAACTAACCAAGATCAAATCCTAACCCTAAACCCTAACGACCAAGATCAAATCCCAACCCTAAAACCGACTTACCCAAGATCAAATCCTAACCCAAAACCCTAACGACCAAGATCACAATCCCAACCCTAAACCCTAACTACCAAGATCAAATCCTAACCCTAAACCCTAACGACCAAGATCAAATCCCAACCTAAACCCAACTACCAGAGATCCAAAATCAAATCCCAACCCTACAACCCTAACTACCAAAGATCAAATTCCTAACCCTAGAACACTAACGCTCAAGATCAAATCCTAACCCTAAACCCTAACTACCAAGATCAAATCCACCCTAAAACCCCAACGACCAAGATCAAATCCCAACCCTAACCTAAACTACAAGATCAAATCCTAATCCCTAAACCCTAACGACCAAGATCAAATCCCAACTCTAAAACCTAACGACCAAGATCAAATCACAACTCCTAAACCCTAACTACCAAGATCAAATCCCAAACCCTAACCCCTAACTACCAAGATCAAATCCCAGACCCTAAAACCCTAACGACCAAGATCAAATCGCCAACTCTAAACACTAACTACCAAGAAGTCAAATCCCCAACCCTAAAACCTACCGACCAAGATCAAAGCCCAACCCTAAACGCGAACTACCAGATCAAATCCTAAACCCTAAACCCTAACGACCAAGAGCAAATCCCAAACTCTAAACCCTAACTACCAAGATCAAATCCTAACCCTAAAGCCTAACGACCAAGATCAAACCCAACCAAAACCCAAACCCTCAACTACCAAGATCAAATCCCTACCCCAAACTCATAACGACCAAGATCAAATCCCAACTCTAAAACCCAACTACTCAAGATTTCTAAATCCTAACCCTAAACCCTAACGACCAAGATCAAATCCAACACCTAAACCCTAACTACCAAGAGTCAAATCGCTAACCCTAAAGCCTAACGACCAAGATCAAATCCCAACTCTAAAACCCTTGACTACCAAGATCAAATTCCTAAACCCTAAAACCCTAACGACCAAGATCAAATCCGAACCCTAAACCCATCTAACGCGCAATGATCAAATCCCAACTCTAAACCCTAACTACAAAGATCAAAATCCTAACCCTAAACCCTAACGACCAGATCAAATCCGTAAGCCTAAACACCCTAACGACCAAGATCAAATCCTAACCCGTAACCCTAAACGCCCAAGACAAAAATCCCAACTCTAAACACTAACTAACAAGATCAAATCCTAAACCCTAAAACCCTAAGTACCAGATCAAAATCCTAACCCTAAACCCTAACGACCAAGATCAAATACCCAACCCTAAACCCTAACTACCAAGATCAAACTCCTAACCCAAAAAACCCTAACGACAAGATCAAAATCCCAACCCTAAACCCTAACTCCCAAGATCAAATCCCTAAACCCCCTAAACCCTAACGACCAAGATCAAATCCCCAAAACCCTAAACCCCCTAACTACCAAGATCAAATCCCAACCCTAAACCCGAACTACAAGGTAAAATCCTAACCTTAAAACCATCAACGACCAAGATCCAAATCCTTAACCCTAAACACCCTAACACGCAAGATCAAATTCCCAACCCTAAACCCTAACGACCAAGATCAAATCCCAAGCCCTAAACCATAAATACCAAGATCAAATCCTAACCCTAAACCCTAACGAACCAAAGATCAAAATCCAACTCTATAACCTTAACGACCCAAGATCAAATCCCAACTCTAAACCCTAACTACCAAGATCAAATCCCAACCCTAAAACACCTAACTACCAAGATCAAATCCTAACCCTAAACCCTAACGACCAAGATCAAATCCCCACTCTAAACCCTAACTACCAAGATCAAATCCCAACCTAAACCCTTAACGACCAAGATCAAAATCCCAAACCCTAAACGCTAACTACCAAGATCAAAATCCTAACCCTAAACCCTAACGACCAAGATCAAATCCAACTCCTAAACGCCTAACTACCCAAGGATCAAATCCTAACCTAAACCCTAACGAGACCAAGATCAAATCCCTAACTCTAAACCCTAACTACCAAGATCAAATCCCAAACCCTAAACGCTAACTACCAAGATCAAATCCTAACCTTAAACCCTAACTACGCAAGATCAATCCCTAACCCTAAACCCTAACTACCAAGATTCAAATCCTAACCCTAAACCCTAAACCGGCAAATCCCAACCCTGACCAACTACCAAATCCAAACCCTTAAAACCCTAAAACCCTAACTACCAAGATCAAATCCTAACCCTAAACCCTAACGACCAAGATCAAATCCTAACCCTAAACCCTAACTACCAAGATCAAATCCCAACCCTAACCCTAACGACCAAGATCAAATCCAACACTAAAACCCTAACTACCAAGATCAAATCCCTAACCTTAAACCCTAACGACCAAGATCAAATCCCAACTCTAAACCCTAACGACCAAGATCAAATCCCAACTCTAAACCCTAACTACCAAGATCAAATCCCAACCCTAAACCCTAACGACCAAGATCAAATCCCAACCCTAAACCCTAACGACCAAGATCAAATCCCAACCCTAAACCCTAACTACCAAGATCAAATCCTAACCCTAAACCCTAACTACCAAGATCAAATCCCAACACTAAACCCTAACGACCAAGATCAAATCCCAACCCTAAACCCTAATACCAAGATCAAATCCAACCCTAAACCCTAACTACCAAGATCAAATCCTAACCCTAAACCCTAAACCCGAACGACCAAGATCAAATCCCAACCCTAAACCCTAACTACCAAGATCAAAATCCTAACCCTAAACGCTAACCTACCAAGATCAAATCCCTAACCCTAAACCCTAACTACCAAGATCAAATCCCAACTCTAAAACCCTAACTACCAAGATCAAATCCCAAATCTAAACCTAAACCCTAAAAACGACCAAGATCAAATCCCAACTCTAAACCCTAACGACCAAGATCAAATCCCAACTCTAAACCCTAACGACCAAGATCAAATCCCAACTCTAAACCCTAACGACCAAGATCAAATCCCAACTCTAAACCCTAACGACCAAGATCAAATCCCAACTCTAAACCCTAACGACCAAGATCAAATCCTAACCCTAAACCCTAACACACAACTCTCAGGCTCTCAGTTCCTGCTTGTTCTTGTTCTTCAGTTTCTGTTTGTTCTTGTTCTTCAGTTCCTGCTTGTTCTTGTTCTTCAGTTTCTGTTTGTTCTTGTTCTTCAGTTCCTGCTTGTTCTTGGCCCTCGGTTCTGCTTGTTCTTGTTCTTCAGTTTCTGCTTGTTCTTGGCCCTCGGTTCTGCTTGTTCTTGTTCTTCAGTTTCTGCTTGTTCTTGGCCCTCGGTTCTGCTTGTTCTTGTTCTTCAGTTTCTGCTTGTTCTTGGCCCTCGGTTCTGCTTGTTCTTGTTCTTCAGTTTCTGCTTGTTCTTGGCCCTCGGTTCTGCTTGTTCTTGTTCTTCAGTTTCTGCTTGTTCTTGTTCTTCAGTTCCTGCTTGTTCTTGTTCTTCAGTTTCTGCTTGTTCTTGTTCTTCAGTTTCTGTTTGTTCTTGTTCTTCAGTTCCTGCTTGTTCTTGTTCTTCAGTTTCTGTTTGTTCTTGTTCTTCAGTTCCTGCTTGTTCTTGGCCCTCGGTTCTGCTTGTTCTTGTTCTTCAGTTCCTGCTTGTTCTTGGCCCTCGGTTCTGCTTGTTCTTGTTCTTCAGTTTCTGCTTGTTCTTGGCCCTCGGTTCTGCTTGTTCTTGGCTCTCAGTTCCTGCTTGTCCTTGTTCTTCAGTTCCTGCTTGTCCTTGTTCTTCAGTTCCTGCTTATTCTTGTTCTTCAGTTCCTGCTTGTTCTTGTTCTTCAGTTTCTGCTTGTTCTTGGCCTCTCGGTTCTGCTTGTTCTTGGCTCTAAGTCCCTTTTGGCTTTACCTTCAGTTTTGTCCTGAGTAAGTGAAATGTATGCTTGATTGAACTGAGGGTGATCGATTTGGTCATTGCAGAACCTTCTTCTACTTCGCCTTACAGAAATCTGAGGCTGCTTTCGCTGCTTGCTTCAGGTCATTATCAGCCTGCACCGTGAAGTGCCATTTGACTGCTGTTTCTGTTTCACATCATCAATAAATATTGTCCAGCACAGTGGTCCGTCATCGTCTAGGCCTTCCACCTGCTGACCAGTGTGTTCTTTCATTCCTAGGATGTGAGCCACATATAAGGTTTAACAGCACCAGGTTCTTAATGCCAAACTTAAAATCAACTGTGACCTTTTATCTGCTTAGGATTACAAAACATGATGAGGGGATAAGACAGTTCCACAGTCAGGTGTGTCTTAGAAAACTTCAATAACTCCTGAATAACTGAGCAGCAATCATCCACCTCACCTTCAGGAGTTCTCCTGCAGTGCTCACACCTGAAATGAGGACCCCCCAGTTTGTCTCGACCCCAACAGTCATGCCAAAGTATGCTTTGTAGGCCTCACTCATCTCAGCAGACGTTTTCCCAGAGTACTGCTCCACTCTGGTCTGGTCTGGAGCCTCTTGGTCCTTCTAAACTACCTGTAGCTCCGTATCCAGCTGGAGCATCACCTGAGCTGGCTGTTTAACACACCTGTACTTATACTGCTATGTGGACTACTGGACCATCCCAGACCGTTCTAGACAGTTCTAAACAGTTATCCAAAGTTCTAGAAAGTTACAGACAGTTCTATAAACTTCTGAAGAGTCACAGTTCCAGAAACTACCGGAAGTCCACTCAGCACTGGACAATAGAGAGCTTTAGAGAGCTGACCTGTTAGGGGACGTGTAGACGCTAACTGCACAGTTTGGGCCTAAACGGAATTAAGAGGACACCCTTAGAACCCAGAACAAATGAACATTTGTAAGGCAGTGTGGTTATTAAGACGGTTATTATCACTGGTTGTACCAGGGATGTACTGGTGCTGTAACTCTGAATAGACATTGGCCGCACCGTCCAGATGTGCTTGAAAGGAAGCTGCCTGCCGGAGTAACTGTGGTCACAGTGCAGAAGAGCAGCAGCAGGTGTGAGAGCCACATCAAAAGAGCAGCCACGCCGACTACAGAGAACAGAGGAAGAGGGAGGGGCGAGAGGGAGAGCGAGGTGGCTGTGAACAGCTGAGCCCAGCATTAAAGCTGCGCTGAGCTGAGAGACTGCTCCGTCTGAGTGATTAACACACTGCCAGAGAGAACTATGGGTAATGGGGGGTTTAAAGCCCACTCAGCATCTTGTAGCTGAAGCCCGCCTGCTGTGTTTAATGAATTAAAGCTTAGCTCAGTAGTTTAAATCACTCTGACTTAATACTGCAGCAAAGAATCACTCGGTCCAGCAAAGCATGGGGTTCTGCTGGACACCCTCACCCAGGAGCAACTGAGTCCTGAGATTATTACAGCTCCAGAAACTGTCCTGAGATTATTACAGCTCCAGAAACTGTCCTGAGATTATTACAGCACCCAAAACTGTCCTGAGATTATTACAGCTCCAGAAACTGTCCTGAGATTATTACAGCTCCAAAACTGTCCTGAGATTTATTACAGCACCCAAAACTGTCCTGAGATTAATACAGCTCCAGAAACTGTCCTGAGATTATTACAGCTCCAGAAACGGTCCTGAGATTATTACAGCTCCAGGAAACTGTCCTGAGATTATTACAGCTCCAGAAACTGGCCCTGAGATTATTACAGCTCAGAGACTGCCCTGAGATTATTACAGCTCCAGAAACTGTCCTGAGATTATTACAGCTCCAGAAAAACTGCCTGAAATTATTACAGCTCCAGAAACTGTCCCCTGAGATTATTACAGCTCCAGAGACTGCCCTGAGATTATTACAGCTCCAGTAAACTGTCCCTGAGATTATAACAGCTCCAGAAACTGTCCTGAGATTATTACAGCTCCAGAGACTGCCCTGAGATTATTACAGCTCCAGAGACTGTCCTGAGATTATTACAGCACCAGAAACTGTCCTGAGATTATTACAGCTCCAGAGACTGCCCTGAGATTATTATAGCACCCAAAACTGTCCTGAGATTATTACAGCTCCAGAGACTGCCCTGAGATTATTATAGCACGCCAAAACTGTCCTGAGATTATTTACAGCACCAGAAACCTGTCCTGAGATTATTTACAGCTCCAGACGGACTGCCCTGAGATTATTTATAGCACCCAAAACTGTCCTGAGATTATTACAGCTCCAGAAACTGTCGCTGAGATTATTACAGCTCCAGAAACTGTCCTGAGATTATTACAGCACCAGAAACTGTCCTGAGATTATTACAGCTCCTAGAGACTGTCCTGAGATTATTACAGCACCCTAAAACTGTCCCTGAGATTATTACAGCTGCCAGAGACTGTACCTTAGGATTATTACAGCTCCAAAACACTCCCCCTCCCTGAGATTATTACAGGCTCGGGCTCAGAAAACTGTCCTGAGATTATTACAGCACCAGAAACTGTCCTGAGATTATTACAGCACTGACCAAAACTGTCCCTGAGATTATTACAGCTCCAAAAAACTGTCCTGAGATTATTACACAGCTCCAGAAACTGTCCCTGAGATTATTACAGCTCCAGAAACTGTCCTGACGATTGTTACAGCACCAGAAAACTTGTCCCTGAGATTATTACACCTCCCAGAACTGTTCCTGAGGTTGTTACAGCTCCAGAAAACTGTCCTGAGAATTATTACAGCTTCCAAAAACTGTCCTGAGATTATTACAGCTCCAGAGGGGACTGTCCTGAGATTATTACAGAAAAAAAAACTTCCCCGAAACTGTCCTGAGTATTATTACCAGCTCGGCGAAAACTGTCCTGAGATTATTACAGTACCAAGAAAACTGTCCTGAGATTATTACAGCTCCTAGAAACTGTCCTGAGATTATTACAGCTCCATGAAACTGCCCTGAGATTAATTACAGCACTAGAGACTGTTGAGATCTATTACAGCTCTAGAGACTGTCCCTGAGATTATTACAGCTCCAGAAACTGTCCTGAGATTATTACCAGCTCCAGAAACTGCGCCTGAGATTATTACAGGCAACTAGAGACTTGTCCTGAGATTATTAAGCTCTAGAGACTGTCCTGAGATTATGACATCAAAGCTCTTCTGAGAGTTTATTAGGTCCTTGAGCATCGTCTTGCATGCAACAGGCGTTTCACTTTTTTCAAGTTGTGGTCAGTCTGTGAGGAACCTCCCAAAGGCTTGTGTTCCTGGAACACATGTCAGGGTGGATTTTTGAAGGAATGTATTAGGATCATGGTGCGGATTGACAGCTGACATGGTGCTGCTTTTGTTCTCCCCCAATCATACACTTAGTCTTTGTGACAGTTTGTACTTCATCAGTCTTTGGTCCCCAAATGTCCCTCTGGTTTATCCACATGTTGTTTTGTCAGCTTTAGAGACTTTTTTTTTTGTGATGAGGTCATTGCAGATCTTGATGTTGTGCAATAACCACACTGCACCACCACTCCTGTGTCAGATCATCCTGCCTCCGTCCTTTGCCGTCATATGGGGGTTTTGCTTTGCATTTTCCAGCCAGCAGTTTTATTGGACTGTTGGATCTGTAGTAATCCTCTGTACTGACTGTCTCAGACTGGTGCTCCAACCTCTGTACTGACTGTCTTCAGGACGGTGCCTCCATCCTCTGTACTGACTGTCTCAGACCCGGTTGGCTCCATCCTCTGTACTGACTGTCTCACTAGACTGGTTCTTCCATCCTCTGTACTGACTGTCTCAGAACCGGTGCTCCATCCTCTGTACTGACTGTCTCAGACTGGTTCCTCCATCCTCTGTACTGACTGTCTCAGCCTGGTTCTCTCATCCTCTGTACGATGACTGTCTCAGACCAGGTGCTCCATCCTCTGTACTGATTTCTGTCTCAGACTGGTGCTTCCACCCTCTGTACTGAGTGTCTCAGACTGGTGCTCCGGCCCACTGGTACTTGAGGTGTCTCAGACTGGTGCTACCACCCTCTGTACTGACCTGTCTCATGACTGGTGCTCCATCCTCTGTACTGACTGTCTCAGACTGGAGCTCTCATCCTCTGTACTGACCGTCTCAGGACTGGAGCTCATCCTCTGTACTGACTGTCTCAGACTGGTGCTCCACCCTCTGTACTGACCGTCTCTCAGACTGGAGCTCCATCCTCTGTACTGAACTGTCTCAGGACTGGTGGGCTCCCGTCCTCTGTGCTGACTGGTCTTCAGACTGGTGCTCCATCTCCTGTCTGACTGTCTACAGACTGTGCTAGCCATCCCTCTGTATGACTGTCCTAACTGGTGCTCCACCTCGTGCTGACTGTCCTCAGACTGGGTGCTCCATCCTACTGTCTCTGACGCTCCATCCTCTGTGCTGACCGTCTCAGACTGGTGCTCCATCCTCTGTACTGACTGTCTCAGACTGGTTCTCCATCCTCTGTACTGACTGTCTCAGACTGGTGCTCCATCCTCTGTACTGACTGTCTCAGACTGGAGCTCCATCCTCTGTACTGACTGTCTCAAGTCTTAATCCATCTCTACATCAGGACTGCTGCACTCAGCACTGTAATATACAGCTACACTTAATGTAAGGTTTATAGGTATGTAAGGTATCGTGTTTGTCCGTGTGTATTAGGATGTGTGTGTGTATGTCTGCGTCTTCGTTAGTGTGTGTGTGTTAGTGTGTCTGTGTTAGTGTGTGTGTGTGTGTGTCTCTGTGTTTGTATGTGTGTGTTAGTGTGTGTGTGTGTTAGTGTGTCTGTGTTAGTGTGTGTGTGTGTGTGTGTGTCTCTGTGTTTGTATGTGTGTGTTAGTGTGTGTGTGTTAGTGTGTCTGTGTGTGTGTGTGTGTATGTGTGTGTGTGTGTGTATGTGTGTGTGTGTGTGTGTGTGTGTGTGTCTCTGTGTTTGTATGTGTGTGTTAGTGTGTGTGTGTGTATGTGTGTCTGTGTGTGTGTGTGTGTATGTGTGTGTCTGTGTTAGTGTGTGTTAGTGTGTGTGTGTGTGTGTGTGTGTGTTTGTATTGTGTAAAATGTGGTCACTGCTGTGCACTGTAAGGTAATGTAACCAAAGACTCATTCCCTGTATGTCAAGTCAAGTCAAGTCAAGTCAAGTAGTTTTTATTGTCATTTCAACCATATACAGTGGTGAACAGTACACAGTGAAACGAAACAACGTTCCTCCAGGACCAAGGTGCTACATAGAACAATAAATACAATAAATACACACGACAATTTACAATACACGAAACAGCAAACAATAAGTAGAGGGAGGGGACAGTGCAGACAGCCCACTGGTAGTGGGTGCAGTAAAGTGAGGTTGTGTCTTTTTTTTTTTTTTTTTTTTTTTTTTTTTAACAATGTATTTAGCAGCAGTTATGTCCATATTTGGTATGCATGTAAACATGTTATACTTCAAGTGGTATGTGTGGACAGATTTAAGAGATGAGGTTATGTGTGTGTGGGTGTTCAGTCCAGTCACTGAATGTGTTTAGTTTTACAGACCAGACTCTGGGTGTTAAGGAGTCTGATGGCTTGGGGAAAGAAGCTGTTGCACAGTCTGGATGTGAGGGCCCGGATGCTCCTGTACCTTTTTCCAGATGGTAGGAGGGTGAAGAGTGTGTGTGAGGGGTGTGTGTGGTCATCCACAATGCTGGTTGCTTTGCGGATGCAGCGTGTGGTGTAAATGACCATGATGGTGGGAAGAGAGACACCGATGATCTTCTCAGCTGTCCTCACTACCCGCTGCAGGGACTTGCGATCCGATGCGGTGCAGTTCCCAAACCAGGCAGTGATGCAGCTGCTCAGGATGCTCTCGATGGTTCCTCTGTAGAAGGTGGTGAGGATGGGAGGTGGGAGATGTGCCTTCCTCAGCCTTCGCAGGAAGTAGAGGCGCTGCTGGGCTTTCTTGGTTATGGTGCTGGTGTTGAGGGACCAGGTGAGATCCTCTGCCAGGTGAACTCCAAGGAACTTGGTGCTCTTGACGATCTCCACAGTGGAGCCGTCTCCACTGTGTGTCGATGTGTAGTGGAGAGTGGTCACGCCTTGTCCTTCTGAAGTCAACAACCATCTCTTTGGTCTTGTCTACGTTCAGAGACAGGTTGTTGGTTCTACACCAGTCCGTTAACCGTTGCACTTCCTCTCGGTATGCTGACTCGTCGTTCTTGCTGATGAGACCCACCACAGTCGTATCATCTGCAAACTTGATGATGTGGTTCGAGCTGTGCATTGCTGAACAGTCGTGAGTCAGCAAGGTGAACAACAGAGGGCTGAGCACACAGCCCTGGGGGGCCCCGGTGCTCAGCGTGGTGGTGCTGGAGGTGTTACGTCCGATCCGGACTGACTGAGGTCTCCCAGTCAGGAAGTCCAGGATCCAGTTAGAGAGAGAAGTGTTCAGGCCCAGTAGGTTCAGCTTTCTGATCAGGTGCTGGGGAATGATTGTGTTGAATGCTGAACTAAAGTCTATGAACAGCATTCGAACATAAGTGTCCCTATTGTCCAGGTGGGTGAGCGCCAGGTGAAGCGTGGTGGATATGGCGTCGTCCGTTGAGCGGTTAGGACGGTACGCAAACTGTAGAGGATCTAGAGAAGGAGGCAGCAGGGTCTTGATGTGCCTCAGGACAAGCCTCTCAAAGCACTTCATGATGATGGGTGTGAGTGCAATGGGACGGTAGTCGTTGAGGCAGGACACTGAAGACTTCTTCGGCACAGGGATGATGGTGGTTGCCTTGAGACACGTTGGAACGGTGGCACTGCTCAGGGAGATGTTGAAGATGTCGGTGAAGACATCTGTCAGCTGGTCCGCACATTCCCTGAGCACTCTAGCCGGGATGTTGTCCGGTCCAGCGGCTTTCCGTGGGTTAAGTCTGCGTAGAGTTTTCCTCACGTCAGCTGCTGTAAGACACAACACCTGGTCGTCGGAAGGAGGGGTGGTCTTCCTCGCTGCCACGCCGTTCTGTGTCTCGAACCGGGCGTAGAAGTGGTTCAGCGCATCTGGAAGGGAGGCATCACTGTCACAGGCAGGTGGAGCAGTCCTGTAGTTAGTGATGGCCTGGATGCCCTGCCACATACGCCGTGCGTCACCACTGTCTCTGAAGTGGCTGTGGATGCTCTGACCATGTGCGCGCTTCGCCTCTCTGATGCCCCGGGACAGTTTGGCCCTTGCTTTCCTTAGGGCCGCCTTGTCTCCTTCTTTGAAGGCGGAGTCTCGAGCCTTCAGCAGAGCACGCACCTCTGCAGTCATCCACGGCTTCTGGTTGGGACGTGTGGTGATGGTCTTGGAGACGGTCACATCATCTATGCACTTGCCGATGTAGCTGGTCACAGATGAAGTGTACTCCTCCAGGTCTGTGGTGGTGCTGTAGGTTGCAGCCTCCCTAAACATTTGCCAGTCAGTGTGCTCAAAGCAGTCCTGAAGAGCAGAGATGGCTCCTGATGGCCAGGTTCTCACCTGCTTTAGAACCGGCTTTGTTCGTCTGACGAGCGGTCTGTATGCTGGAATTAGCATAACAGAGATGTGATCCGAGTATCCGAGGTGGGGGCGGGGCTCTGCCCGGTACGCGCTGGGAATGTTGGTGTAAACAAGGTCCAGCGCGTTCCCTCCTCTCGTAGCAAAGTTCACATGTGTGAACACACTGGTCTAATAAACCCTGATTCTGATTCTGAGTGAGTTTTAATTAAGCCATTAGACCTTAGTGGGTTATTTATGTTCTAAGAGTTAGGTGCTTACGTTTCTGCACACCTCACTTTGTTGGGTTATGTGTGTCCATTGAATATAACTGTGCATTAATGTTTGCAGTAAATGCTGATTGGAGGTGAACATGTCTGCTGTGGAGGCGACGTTTACCTCCTTTCACTTTCAGGATTTAACAAGTGTATTTATACCTCGTCAGACGGGAAACAGTCTCCACGGTGCTGACAGCTCGGTTGTCTGTTTTTCAGATGTGTGGTGTTCAACAACAGAGGCGTGTCTGGTGAGAAGCTGCTGGTAAGAATATGATTTCCTGTTTTGGTTCCTCATAAAAGAAGTTACACTGAAAGAAACTGACAGGGCCCGAGTGGGACCTCTGAGCAGGAGCTCCAAACACACCCTCACACCAAATACCCCTCTCTAAAGTCTCCACTTCCTCACCTCTCATCTTATCTATGAGCTACACTGAGATACATGCTCAGCGTTTTCACACTGCCTGCCCCCCCCCACCCCCCACCCCCCCCTCCTTAAGAAGCTCTTCTCGGTGCCAGCTTAGGTTTTTACCGCTGCTGTCCATCTTTACGTGATTCATGTATAAAGGCTGTTACGTCAAGATGAACGGTTTGTTAACACCATCAGGAACCTCTACAGCTCCATACCGAGACGTCTGGCGTGTTGGGTTAGCAAACACAACGGCCTGACGCCATACTGAGAGACAGACTTCTGTATGTGTAGCTCAATAAATATTGATCATATCAGTAACAGATCATACCCAGCAGCACTTTAACATCCACATGGGGTACTATAGCAATGACCCACCAACACTTTAACAACCACCTGGAACATCCTAGCAATGACCTAGCCACACTTTAACAACCACCTGGAACATCCTAGCAATGACCCAGCAACACTTTTTAACAACCACCTGGGGTAATATAGCAATGGCCCAGCAGCACTTTAACATCCACCTAGGGTAATATAGCAGTGGCCCAGCACCACTTTAACAACCACCTGGAACAATATAGCAGTAGCCCAGCAGTACTTTAACATCCACCTGGGGTACTATAGCAGTGGCCCATCCATACTTTTAACAACCACCTAGAAATATCATAGCAATGACCCAGCAACACTTTAACAACCACCTGGAACATCCTAGCAGTGGCTAAGCAGCACTGTAACAACCACCTGGAACAATATAGCAGTAGCCCAGCAGCACTTTAACATCCACCTGGGGTACTATAGCAGTGGCCCATCCATACTTTTAACAACCACCTAGAATATCATAGCAATGACCCAGCAACACTTTAACAACCACCTGGAATATCATAGCAATGACCAAGCAACACCTTAACAACCACCTGGAACAATATAGCAGTAGCCCAGCAGTACTTTAACATCCACCTGGGGTACTATAGCAGTGGCCCATCCATACTTTTAACACCCACCTAGAATATCATAGCAATGACCCAGGAACACTTTAACAACCACCTGGAACATCATAGCAATGACCAAGCAACACCTTAACAACCACCTGGAATATCATAGCAATATATATATATATATATGTATGTATATGTATATGTATATATCGTCGCTGTCCAAAGAAAAACAGGTAATTGTCAACTTTACAGGAGAGGCCAAAAACCTCATTTAATTTTAATGGAAGTCAATGGAACCAGACGTCTTTCCAAGCAGTTTTGGGCCATTTCTATTGGTCCATTCTTTATTAAATTTACACACAGTGTAAACAGCAGCTCATGTAATCAAATGAGGCATAAAAGTGAAAATCATTAAAAATGGAGATAAATTTTTTTCTTTGGACAGCGATGATATGTGTGTGTGTGTGTGTGTGTGTGTGTGTGTGTGTGTGTGTGTGTGTATATATATATATATGAGAAAGAGAGCGAGAGAGAGAGAGAGAGAGAGAGAGAGAGAGAGCGAGAGAGAGAGAGAGAGAGAGAGGCAGGGGCTCAGACAGTTTGTAGTTAGAGATTAAATTACAGGTACACAGAGTTCCCCTGTCGTCCTACATAAATGACCTCACACACACCAAACAGAGAGATAAACACACCCCACACACACGCACTTCCACACACACACACACTCCCACACTCCCACACACACACCCTGAACAGCTGACCCACTGAAATAAATGAATAAGCCGTGTGCAGAGTGAACCTCTACTGAAGTGAAGGTCGTATTTTGGCTGGGTGGGTTAGCTTGGGACTCATTTCCCTTGTGCTGATATGATGTTTATGAAGGCCTGTCTCGTACACTGTATTGTCACATATAATATCACATAGTGGTTAGTCACCTTATTAGAATGTTGTTATGGTTTTTGTGACATTAAAACATGAGGAAATTAAAACCTACCACTCCTGAATAGAAGTCATGTGTGTATGTAGTGTTCTTTGTTTACACTGGAATGTTACATTATTGAGCTAGAACCATTTTGTGGGGTACTAGAGCAAAAATAGTGGAAACATTTGCTTGTGCTTTTGGGAGTTAAATCACCTGAGACAAAATAGCAGTGACCCAGCAACACTTTAGCAGCCACCTGGAATATGATAGCAGTGGCCCAGCCGCACTTTAGCAACCACCAGGTATATCATAGCAATGACCCAGCAACACCTTAACAACCACCTGAAATATTATAGCAATGACCCAGCAACACTTTAGCAACCACCTGGAACATCCTAGCAATGACCCAGCAACACTTTAACAACCACCTGGAACATCCTAGCAATGACCCAGCAACACTTTAGCAACCACCTGGAACATCCTAGCAATGACCCAGCAACACTTTAGCAACCACCTGTGATAATATATCAGTGGCCCAGCAGCACTTTAACATCCACCTGTGGTAATACAGCAGTGGCCCAGCAGCACTTTAACATCCACCTGTGGTAATATATCAGTGGCCCAGCAGCACTTTAACATCCACCTGTGGTAATATAGCAGTGGCCCAGCAGCACTTCAACATCCACCTGTGGTAATATAGCGGTGACAAAGCAGCATGTTAACACCCACCTGGAACAATATAGCAGTAGCCAAGCAAAACTTTAACAACCACCTGGGATTCAATAGCAGTGGCCCAGCAGCACTTTAACATCCACCTGTGGTAATATATCAGTGGCCCAGCAGCACTTTAACATCCACCTGTGGTAATATAGCAGGGGCCCAGCAGCACTTTAACATCCACCTGTGGTAATATAGCAGTGGCCCAGCAACACCTTAACATCCACCTGTGGTAATATAGCAATGGCCCAGCAGCACTTTAACATCCACCTGTGGTAATATAGCAGTGGCCCAGCAGCACTTTAACATCCACCTGTGGTAATATAGCAGTGGCCCAGCAGCACTTTAACATCCACCTGTGGTAATACAGCAGTGGCCCAGCAGCACTTTAACATCCACCTGTGGTAATATAGCAGTGGCCCAGCAGCACTTCAACATCCACCTGTGGTAATATAGCAGTGACAAAGCAGCATGTTAACACCCACCTGGAACAATATAGCAGTAGCCAAGCAGCACTTTAACAACCACCTGGGATTCAATAGCAGTGGCCCAGCAAAACTTTAACATCCACCTGTGGTAATATAGCAGTCCTGGCCACACTTTAACATCCACCTGTGGTAATATAGCAGTGGCCCAGCAGCACTTTAACATCCACCTGTGGTAATATAGCAGTGGCCCAGCAGCACTTTAACATCCACCTGTGGTAATATAGCAGTGGCCCAGCAGCACTTTAACATCCACCTGTGGTAATATAGCAGTGGCCCAGCAACACTTTAACATCCACCTGTGGTAATACAGCAGTGGCCCAGCAGCACTTTACTGACCATATTACCTAGATCAGGTCGCCGCTGCTGTTGATCAGATGAATGCTCTGGGTGTAGGTGTAGTAGACCAGGTGGGTTAATTTGTCTGGTCCTGGTTCATCGTTACAGCTGCCGCCTGGTCGAGTCGAAGTGAACCGTGTAGTAGCGTAGATATTATATATCCCCGGCATTAACGGGTCGTTTTCTGTGTGGTGTGGGTGTCGTAGAGGATGGAGCTGCGGGATTAGAGCGAGAGTCGCATGCTGGTGCAGTGGGGTCACTTCAGGTCCAGCTGATCCGCTGCAGTTCACTCACTAATGCTAACGCTAGTGTGCTGTATCCCTGGATCACAAACCTGGAGCGGGAACCATGTAGACACACTGGGCCTAGAATATTCTGGTACACCTATATCCTTATAAATACATAATACACATAATTAATTAAATATGTATTTATTAGTATGTGCATTACTACATAATTAATCAGGGTGTTAGAGCAGTTCTAGCTCCTTTACTACACTCTTAATGTCATAATAATATTATTAATTATTAATAAACTGCTGTTAATTATGCTAGTCTGGGAAAAGATGAACTAGAATCATATGGTGAAAATTAAATTAAATTAAATTAAATTAAATTAAATTAAATTAAATTAAATTAAATTAAATTAAATTAAATTAAATTATTAACAAAATATGCAGTAATAACAAAAAATACATAAAAAAACATTAAAAATAAAATAAAGATATAAAATATGTTATTATATATTATAATATTTACTAGTCAATTCCTACATACAGTATAAATAAATATTTAAGTGAACATAAACTGAATTAATACTGAATTAATACTCATTAATACTGATACTGCTGGTATTTAAAATAATAAAGAATTCTAAAATACTAAAATAGAATACTAATGAGAAATAAGAATAATAATCTTCATGTTGTTAAAATTAAAAATCCATTAAAGTAAAAAAATAAATAAATTAATTAATTAAAAAAAAACTAATAAGTGAAATAAATACTATATTAATGAACCGATAAAATAAATTCCGGTAAAGACATGGTTATGGGTAGAATATTAATAAATATATTAATAACTGGTAGGTACGTGTTTGAGTGGCCTTCCGGAATAAAGCCCTCTCCCGGTGCGGATTTTGCCTCCTGAGCTTCCTGTTTGGGGTGATCAGCATGCTGAGCTGCCCCGCTCTGTGGTCACTCTGACTGAATGTGTCTCATTGTGTTCAGTAAGGTAGTGGGCTAGCGCTCCGTTCCAGCTCTGGGCACAGTGTTCAGGCTCTGGACGTTCAGAATGCTGGTTCGGTCAGGAGCGGCTCTGATGTGGGAGTGACCTTGTGACCCTGATTAGCGTGAGCAGCGGCGATGAGTCGGAACTCTCTCTCACTCTCTCTTTTTCTCCCTTCCTCCCTCCCTCTCTCTCTCTCTCTCTCTCTCCCTTTAGCTCCTTCCCTCCCTCCCTCTCTCTCTTCATCATTCTCCTTCCTTCTCTCTTTCTCTCTCCCTCCCTCTCTCTCTCTCTCCTTCCTTCTCTCTTTCTCTCTCCCTCCCTCCCTCTCTTTTTCTCTCTCTCTCTCTCTCCCTCCCTCTCTCTCTCCCTCTCTCTCTCTCTTCATCTCTCTCCTTCCTTCTCTCTTTCTCTCTCCCTCCCTCTCTCTCTCTCTCCTTCCTTCTCTCTTTCTCTCTCCCTCCCTCCCTCTCTCTCTCCCTCCCTCTTTCTCCCTTCCTCTTTCTCCCCCCTCTCACTCTCTGTCCCTCTCTCTCTCCTTCCCTCCCTCCCTCTCTTTTTCTCTCTCACTCTCTCTCTCTCTCTCTCCCTCTCTCTCTCTCTCTCCCTGCTAATGAACTTGTAATGAGCTTCTCAAGTGTCCCCAGATTCTGACGAGGCCTCTGATGTCCAGTGGCCGGTCCAGCAGTAATGGGCAGTGAGCGCTGTGCTGCCCTGCTGCTGTTAATCTGGCTGTTGTATCATCCTCAGGGCGGATATGAGTGTCTCTGTATGTGAACGGCCTGAGGGGGCGTTTAAGTGGTGCTGTCTAAATCCTGTCTGGAGTCAGAGCACGTCATACATATGCATGAGATGCAGATTATCGAACATGACACCCTGATGAATATTCATTAGCCGTGGCTTGAAGTGAACTTCAGGTGTTCAGCTGCACTCACTGCTGGCAGGTGTACACCACCAGCCAAGCTCCTCGACTCCTCATAGCAGGTTCTCCTCCTAGCAGGTTCTCCTCAAAGCAGGTTCTCCTCATAGCAGGTTCTCCTCATAGCAGGTTCTCCTCATAGCAGGTTCTCCACCTAGCAGATTCTCCCCATAGCAGGTTCTCCTCATAGCAGGTTCTCCTCATAGCAGGTTCTCCTCATAGCAGGTTCTCCTCATAGCAGGTTCTCCTCATAGCAGGTTCTCCTCATAGCAGGTTCTCCTCATAGCAGGTTCTCCCACTGTGTATCTTAAAGCTTTACTGTACAATAAAAGTGAACTAGCCTCATGGAATTATACAGTCCACCTTAAAACCCTCCAGAATGGAATTATACAGTCCACCTTAAAACCCTCCAGAATGGAATTATACAGTCCACCTTAAAACCCTGCAGAATGGAATTATACAGTCCACCTTAAAACCCTCCAGAATAGAATTATACAGTCCACCTTAAAACCCTCTAGAATGGAATTATACAGTCCACCTTAAACCCTCCAGAATAGAATTATACAGTCCACCTTAAAACTTTCCAGAGTGGAATTATACAGTCCACCTTAAAACCCTCCAGAATGGAATTATACAGTCCACCTTAAAACCCTCCAGAATGGAATTATACAGTCCACCTTAAAACCCCTCCAGAATAGAATTATACAGTCCACCTTAAAACTCTCCAGAGTGGAATTATACAGTCCACCTTAAAACTCTCCAGAATGGAATTATACAGTCCACCTTAAACCCTCCAGAATAGAATTATACAGTCCACCTTAAAACTTTCCAGAGTGGAATTATACAGTCCACCTTAAAACCCTCCAGAATGGAATTATACAGTCCACCTTAAAACCCTCCAGAATGGAATTATACAGTCCACCTTAAAACCCCTCCAGAATAGAATTATACAGTCCACCTTAAAACTCTCCAGAGTGGAATTATACAGTCCACCTTAAAACTCTCCAGAATGGAATTATACAGTCCACCTTAAAACCCTCCAGAATGGAATTATACAGTCCACCTTAAAACTCTCCAGAATGGAATTATACAGTCCACCTTAAAACTCTCCAGAATGGAATTATATAGTCCACCTTAAAACCCTCCAGAATGGAATTATACAGTCCACCTTAAAACTCTCCAGAATAGAATTATACAGTCCACCTTAAAACCCTCCAGAATGGAATTATACAGTCCACCTTAAAACTCTCCAGAATAGAATTATACAGTCCACCTTAAAACTCTCCAGAGTGGAATTATACAGTCCACCTTAAAACCCTCCAGAATGGAATTATACAGTCCACCTTAAACCCCTCCAGAATGGAATTATACAGTCCACCTTAAACCCCTCCAGAATAGAATTATACAGTCCACCTTAAAACCCTCCAGAATAGAATTATACAGTCCACCTTAAAACCCTCCAGAGTGGAATTATACAGTCCACCTTAAAAACAGGTCAAACATACACCAAGCACTGGCTGTGTCTGAAATCACCTATATGGACAGTACGCACTAGACAGGACCCAGTGCCCACCATCTTACCAGCGTCCTTGGACATAAGGCGTCCCACCACCACTGTAAGAGCCCTGCTGTTCATTAAAGACCCCACACACATGTGGAGATACAGCTCTGGGCTAACTGTACAGCAGGTAGCACGCCTGGCTAGCTAGCTGGCTAATAAACTTTGACCTTATATGACCTCAGCTTCACGCAGGTTACCCAGATAACACTTCATTTACATTTACATTTACATTTAAGGCATTTAGCAGACGCTCTTATCCAGAGCGACTTACAACCGTGCTTAGTGATCTGTTGGATAATATTCCAGCTAGTAGGAAGTTTAGAGCCTAAAACTCACCACGAGCTCAGACACTGCCCGAACAGGGGGTCAGTGCTGGTACCTAGAGAAAGGTCATTATAAGTGCAACACAATACACATTGACAAAGGACATAAGTGCAATACAACAAGATCATTAAATTGCCACACGATACACACAATTTACACCTCCACTAGAGCTCACTCGCTTAAGTGCTTTACGAAGAGATGGGTCTTCAGTCTGCGTTTGAAGACCGCGAGAGACTCCGCTGTTCTGACGCCCAGTGGGAGTTCAGTCCACCATCTGGGAGCCAGGACAGAGAAGAGTCTGGACACTTGTCTTCCATGAGTCCTCAGGGATGGTGGGTCCAGTCGAGCTGTACTTGAAGCACGAAGGGCTCGAGGTACAGCTCGACTCTTCACCATTGCCATAAGGTAGGGAGGCGCTGGTCCATTCTTGGCTTTGTAGGCATCAGAGTTTTAAATCTGATGCGGGCAACGACAGGGAGCCAGTGGAGGGAGCGCAGCAGTGGAGTGACGTGGGTAAACTTGGGAAGGTTGAAGATGAGACGGGCTGCAGCGTTCTGGACAAGTTGCAAGGGCCTGATGGCCCGCAGAGGAAGACCAGCCAGGAGCGAGTTGCAGTAGTCTAGCCTTGAAATGACCAGAGACTGGACCAGCAGCTGGGCAGCCTCCTGATAGAGGAAGGGTCGAATCCTCCGGATGTTGTAGAGGAGGAATCTGCATGACCGAGTCAGGTTCGCTATATGAGCCGAGAACGATAACTGGCCATCCAGAATCACTCCAAGACTTCCAGCATCCTCAGTCGGGGTGATCAAGGAGTTCCCGAATGAGATGGTGAGATCACGGTGAGGACCTGTAGTGCTCGGGATGAACAGCAGCTCAGTCTTGCTGGGATTGAGCTTAAGGTGGTGAGCTGTCATCCATGAGCTGATGTCGGTCAGGCATGCTGAGATGCGGTTGCAGACCTGTGTATCAGATGATGGGAAGGAAAGCATGAGTTGAGTATCATCAGCATAGCAGTGATAAGAAAAGCCGTGAGAGGAGATTACTCTGCCGAGAGAGAGTGTACAGAGAGAAGAGAAGAGGACCCAACACCGAGCCTTGAGGGACACCGGTGGAGAGCCTACATGGAGCAGACGTGGACCCATTCCATGTTACCTGATAGTGGCGGTCCTCCAGGTAGGACTCAAACCACTTCCATGCAGTGCCGGTGATTCCAAGATCGGTGAGGACCGACAGGAGGATCTTGTGGTTCACCGTGTCGAAGGCCGCAGACAGGTCGAGTAGAATCAGAACTGAGGACAGTTTGGCTGATCTCGCTGCATGAAGCCTCTCAGTTACTGCGATGAGAGCAGTTTCCGTGGAATGGGCGGGTTTGAAGCCGGACTGGTTGATGTCCTGAAGCTGGTTCTGGGAGAGAAAGAAGGAGAGCTGATTATAGACAGCACGTTCAAGGATTTTAGAGAGAAAAGGAAGAAGAGATACCGGTCTGTAACTGCTGACGTCAGAGGAGTCCAGTGAGGGTTTCTTCAGAATGGGAACCACTCTGGCAGTCTTGAAGGCCTGTGGAACACACCCTGAAGACAGGGAAGAGTTTATAAGGGAGGAGATGAAGGGTAGCAGGTCCAGGGAGATTGACCGGAGCAGTGGGGATGGGATGGGATCCAGTGGGCAGGTCGTGGGGTTGCTTCAAAGCTTCAAAGCACAGACAGGATGGGTGAAGCTCTCCACAAAGCGAGTCGTAACACTACCTGGTCTATATATTTTAATTTCACATGTAATTTTATAATATTTGAATCATTTTTGATTTTCTGGTTGCAGCTTAGCTACACTCGTACACAGCCGACTCCACCTCAGCTTTTCCTTCCTCAGCTTTAAGCTCCTCCCCCGCTCCCGATGAACCATGGGATAGCACAGTGTGCTGCGGTTACATACCTCAGAATGTTCCCTGGTTCGGTAGGTCATCCAGGAACAGCTACACCTCCTCCTCAGACCTCCATAGTGTGGAGGTGTCTGGACAGACACACCCGTGGATGTTCTCAGATCTGAAGCAGGAGTGGAGCTGGATGGTCTCCTCTCTCTCAGAGATGAAGGTGCTGTTTGTCTGAGGGAGGTGGGGTTGGTGGGTCTGCCAGGTCTTCCAGGTGGCTGTTAGAAGCCCCGTGTTCTCTAGAGCTTTCTGAACTCCTGAGGATTATCAGGTACCAGACCTCCTCAGAAACGCTCCTCGTTCTGAATGGCCATTCTGGCAGGAAATTGTATGAAAGGTGGCGTCTGACTTTTTACCAGCATGGCTGAGCCTCTGATGTTCCTTCCACTGCAGACTCCACGGACGTACTGTGCAGCTAACACCGAGGATCTGGAGATGGTGATTGAACACGTGCAGAAAACTCATCCTGCTGCCCCGATCATGGCTGCTGGTGTGTCTATGGGGGGGTAAGTAGCCTCGTTTATATGGATGTAACGATACATCAGATGTGTTTTGATAACCTGAGTGGATAAACATGTTCCTCATAGTGTCTTGGATCCGGCGTAATGTTTAGATCTCAGATGGTCTCAGGATCAGCATCATACTGATGAAGATCTGATGATCAGTGATAGATAACTCATTCACGTCCTCATAAGTTTACATCAAGTTCTCTTTGAACACGCAGCCCACCCTAACACATGATCTCCTGCAGGCATGTAGTTACACATTTCCACCACAGAGGTCTCCAAATCCCCTAATCTTACATAGTGCAACTTCCAAGCTGTGTTCAGTCTTCAGGTCTGTCCTTAAACGTGTGGAATTAGTTTCTAAGGTAGATGTTTATGGTGGACGTCCTTGGAATGATATATTCATAATACTTTATACATAATACATGCACCTATAAAACGGTGTATGGCATATGTAATGCTTGTATATAAGCTTGTGTAGTTGCTTATAAGTAGTTATGGTAACATTGATAACACTTGAGAAACCAAGACTATGGAACTTTATGAGGTTTCATAATACATTATAATATCTATAAATCTATAATGTCTATAAGAACATCGTAATCACGTTGTGCACACTATAACTGGGGTCTGGTACATTTCCTTCAACCTGGTACATTTCCTGTCCGAAGAAAAACGAGAATCCATACATCATCAGTTGTTCAGTTTGAATACAGCAGACAGAAATGGAGATACATGTTTTATGTATATATATATATATATATATATATATATATATATATATACACACTGTATAGTCTATCTATATACGATATAATAAAGCTAACGTTAGCAATAGCTTTAAGCTAGCTTTGCACACTTCCTCTTACTAGTCTTGTATTAACACTTACATGTGATTATCTCACTTCCAGCCTGTAATGACCTGATATAACCCTCTATCAGCGTCAGCGTGTCAGCGTGTACAGTGTTCCTATGGACGGATATTATAAATATAATACAGTACATTTAGTTATGGAGCCTGGATGAAGTTGCATACTATTGCTTATTAAAGAGTTATGCATAAACACTACATAGCATATTTAAACATGTTTAAATCAACATTTGTAAAGTATACATTATATTAATATTAGTAGTTCATAATTTACTGACAGACATTATTCAAAATAAAAGTCTTCATACATTTTTTTCAAATTTTTAGTGAAATATTGAATTATTTTTAGTGAAATATCAAATTCTTTTTAGTGAAATATTGAATTATTTTTAGTGAAATATCAAATTCTTTTTAGTGAAATATTGAGTTATTTTTAGTGAAATATCAAAAAAAAATTGTGGAATGTCGACTTCTTTTTAGTGAAATATTGAATTATAGTGAAATATCAATTTTTATTGTGAAATGTTGAATTCTTTTTAGTGAAATATTTAATTATTTTTTGTGAAATATCAAATAATTTTCAGTGAAATATTAAATTATTTATAGTAAAATGTTGAATTATTTTTTAGTGAAATATCTAAATATTTTTAGTGAAATGTCTAATGTCTGGACAGGGCGAATAAAAATGACCTGACCTTACCCCAGAAAGTGCTTTGGTACTTTCTCAGACTTTTCACCAAAAATAATATTGTTTTTTAAAATAATCAATAAAGACTTTTATTCTATCTCTCAATAAAATGACCTAGTACTCCATATTTGTACCATGTAAAGCGTATATACTTTATGAATGTTCATTTAGATGTTTGTAAGTGTTTATGTAAGACGTTATAGATGTGTTTCAGGTAAAGTGTTAATGATTTTGTAACGCACTGGATGAAGAGTCCTCCTCGGTATCCTGGTGAGGTTTAGCTTTAGGAGCTGGAGTGATGTTTGTAGAATGGCTTTTGCAGGCCCCGTGCGGATCACACTGTCCTACTTTGCTCCCCCTCTCTCTTTAAAATGAAGCTCCACTTTCAATTCCACGAGCTCAGCAGCACCTCTCTGCCTAATCCTCTCAGTCTGACGCAACAGATATCACCCTTCGTCATTCAGCGTCTTCCTGCTTCACACAAAACCCCAAATATCAGCCACACATGAGCTCTGGGTTTAGAACAGGAGTGATATGAGCTCTGGGTTTGGAACAGGAGGGATATGAGCTCTGTGTTTAGAACAGGAGGGATATGAGCTCTGTGTTTAGAACAGGAGGGATATAAGCCCTGGGTTTAGAACAGGAGGGATATAAGCCCTGGGTTTAGAACAGGAGTGATATGAGCTCTGTGTTTAGAACAGGAGGGATATGAGCTCTGGGTTTAGAACAGGAGGGATATGAGCTCTGTGTTTAGAACAGGAGGGATATGAGCTCTGTGTTTAGAACAGGAGGGATATGAGCTCTGTGTTTAGAACAGGAGGGATATGAGCTCTGTGTTTAGAACAGGAGGGATATGAGCTCTGTGTTTAGAACAGGAGGGATATGAGCTCTGGGTTTAGAACAGGAGGGATATGAGCTCTGGGTTTAGAACAGGAGGGATATGAGCTCTGTGTTTAGAACAGGAGGGATATGAGCTCTGGGTTTAGAACAGGAGTGATATGAGCTCTGTGTTTAGAACAGGAGGGATATGAGCTCTGTGTTTAGAACAGGAGGGATATGAGCTCTGTGTTTGGAACAGGAGTGATATGAGCTCTGTGTTTAGTACAGGAGGGATATGAGCTCTGTGTTTGGAACAGGAGTGATATGAGCTCTGTGTTTAGTACAGGAGGGATATGAGCTCTGGGTTTAGAACAGGAGAGATATGAGCTCTGTGTTTAGAACAGGAGGGATATGAGCTCCGTGTTTAGAACAGGAGTGATATGAGCTCTGTGTTTAGAACAGGAGTGATATGAGCTCTGTGTTTAGAACAGGAGGGATATGAGCTCCGTGTTTAGAACAGGAGGGATATGAGCTCCGTGTTTAGAACAGGAGGGATATGAGCTCTGTGTTTGGAACAGGAGAGATATGAGCTCTGTGTTTAGAACAGGAGGGATATGAGCTCTGTGTTTAGAACAGGAGTGATATGAGCTCTGTGTTTAGAACAGGAGGGATATGAGCTCTGTGTTTAGTACAGGAGGGATATGAGCTCTGTGTTTAGTACAGGAGGGATATGAGCTCTGTGTTTAGAACAGGAGGGATATGAGCTCTGTGTTTAGAACAGGAGTGATATGAGCTCTGTGTGTTTAGAACAGGAGGGATAGAGCTCTGTGAGAACAGGAGGGATATGAGCTCCGTGTTTAGAACAGGAGTGATATGAGCTCTGTGTTTAGAACAGGAGTGATATGAGCTCTGTGTTTGGAACAGGAGGGATATGAGCTCTGTGTTTAGAACAGGAGTGATATGAGCTCTGTGTTTAGAACAGGAGTGATATGATCAACGTGTTTAGAACATGAGCGATATGAGCTTTGTGTTTAGAACAGGAGGGATATGAGCTCTGTGTTTAGAACAGGAGAGACATGAGCTCTGTGTTTAGAACAGGAGTGATATGAGCTCTGGTTTTAGAACAGGAGGGATATGAGCTCTGTGTTTAGAACAGGAGGGATATGAGCTCTGTGTTTAGAACAGGAGTGATATGAGCTCTGTGTTTGGAACAGGAGGGATATGAGCTCTGTGTTTAGAACAGGAGGGATATGAGCTCTGTGTTTAGAACAGGAGTGATATGAGCTCTGTGTTTAGAACAGGAGGGATATGAGCTCTGTGTTTAGAACAGGAGGGATATGAGCTCTGTGTTTAGAACAGGAGGGATATGAGCTCTGTGTTTAGAACAGGAGGGATATGAGCTCTGTGTTTAGAACAGGAGTGATATGAGCTCTGTGTTTAGAACAGGAGGGATATGAGCTCCGTGTTTAGAACAGGAGTGATATGAGCTCTGTGTTTAGAACAGGAGTGATATGAGCTCTGTGTTTGGAACAGGAGGGATATGAGCTCTGTGTTTAGAACAGGAGTGATATGAGCTCTGTGTTTAGAACAGGAGGGATATGAGCTCCGTGTTTAGAACAGGAGGGATATGAGCTCTGTGTTTGGAACAGGAGAGATATGAGCTCTGTGTTTAGAACAGGAGGGATATGAGCTCTGTGTTTAGAACAGGAGGGATATGAGCTCTGTGTTTAGAACAGGAGTGATATGAGCTCTGTGTTTAGAACAGGAGGGATATGAGCTCCGTGTTTAGAACAGGAGGGATATGAGCTCTGTGTTTAGAACAGGAGGGATATGAGCTCTGTGTTTAGAACAGGAGGGATATGAGCTCTGTGTTTAGAACAGGAGTGATATGAGCTCTGTGTTTAGAACAGGAGGGATATGAGCTCTGGGTTTAGAACAGGAGGGATATGAGCTCTGTGTTTAGAACAGGAGGGATATGAGCTCCGTGTTTAGAACAGGAGGGATATGAGCTCTGGGTTTAGAACAGGAGGGATATGAGCTCTGTGTTTAGAACAGGAGGGATATGAGCTCTGGGTTTAGAACAGGAGGGATATGAGCTCTGTGTTTAGAACAGGAGGGATATGAGCTCTGTGTTTAGAACAGGAGGGATATGAGCTCTGGGTTTAGAACAGGAGGGATATGAGCTCTGTGTTTAGAACAGGAGTGATATGAGCTCTGTGTTTAGAACAGGAGGGATATGAGCTCTGGGTTTAGAACAGGAGGGATATGAGCTCTGTGTTTAGAACAGGAGGGATATGAGCTCCGTGTTTAGAACAGGAGGGATATGAGCTCTGTGTTTAGTACAGGAGTGATATGAGCTCTGGGTTTAGAACAGGAGGGATATGAGCTCTGTGTTTAGAACAGGAGTGATATGAGCTCTGTGTTTAGTACAGGAGTGAGATGAGCTCCGTGTTTAGAACAGGAGTGATATGAGCTCTGTGTTTAGAGGGATATGAGCTCTGTGATTAGAACAGGAGGGATATGAGCTCTGGGTTTAGAACCGGAGGGATATGAGCTCTGTGTTTAGAACAGGAGTGATAGGAGCTCTGTGTTTAGAGGGATATGAGCTCTGTGATTAGAACAGGAGGTGATATGAGCTCTGGGTTTAGAACCGGAGGGATATGAGCTCCGTGTTTAGAACAGGAGTGATATGAGCTCTGTGTTTAGAGGGATATGAGCTCTGTGATTAGAACAGGAGGTGATATGAGCTCTGGGTTTAGAACCGGAGGGATATGAGCTCTGTGTTTAGAGGGATATGAGCTCTGTGTTTAGAACAGGAGGGATATGAGCTCCGTGTTTAGAACAGGAGGGATATGAGCTCCGTGTTTAGAACAGGAGGGATATGAGCTCTGTGTTTGGAACAGGAGAGATATGAGCTCTGTGTTTAGAACAGGAGGGATATGAGCTCTGTGTTTAGAACAGGAGTGATATGAGCTCTGTGTTTAGAACAGGAGGGATATGAGCTCTGTGTTTAGTACAGGAGGGATATGAGCTCTGTGTTTAGTACAGGAGGGATATGAGCTCTGTGTTTAGAACAGGAGGGATATGAGCTCTGTGTTTAGAACAGGAGGGATATGAGCTCTGTGTTTAGAACAGGAGGGATATGAGCTCTGTGTTTAGAACAGGAGGGATATGAGCTCCGTGTTTAGAACAGGAGTGATATGAGCTCTGTGTTTAGAACAGGAGTGATATGAGCTCTGTGTTTGGAACAGGAGGGATATGAGCTCTGTGTTTAGAACAGGAGTGATATGAGCTCTGTGTTTAGAACAGGAGGGATATGAGCTCCGTGTTTAGAACAGGAGGGATATGAGCTCTGTGTTTAGAACAGGAGGGATATGAGCTCTGTGTTTAGAACAGGAGAGATATGAGCTCTGTGTTTAGAACAGGAGGGATATGAGCTCTGTGTTTAGAACAGGAGGGATATGAGCTCTGTGTTTAGAACAGGAGTGATATGAGCTCTGTGTTTAGAACAGGAGTGATATGAGCTCTGTGTTTGGAACAGGAGAGATATGAGCTCTGTGTTTAGAACAGGAGGGATATGAGCTCTGTGTTTAGAACAGGAGTGATATGAGCTCTGTGTTTAGAACAGGAGGGATATGAGCTCTGTGTTTAGTACAGGAGGGATATGAGCTCTGTGTTTAGTACAGGAGGGATATGAGCTCTGTGTTTAGAACAGGAGGGATATGAGCTCTGTGTTTAGAACAGGAGTGATATGAGCTCTGTGTTTAGAACAGGAGTGATATGAGCTCTGTGTTTGGAACAGGAGGGATATGAGCTCTGTGTTTAGAACAGGAGTGATATGAGCTCTGTGTTTAGAACAGGAGGGATATGAGCTCCGTGTTTAGAACAGGAGGGATATGAGCTCCGTGTTTAGAACAGGAGGGATATGAGCTCTGTGTTTGGAACAGGAGAGATATGAGCTCTGTGTTTAGAACAGGAGGGATATGAGCTCTGTGTTTAGAACAGGAGGGATATGAGCTCTGTGTTTAGAACAGGAGTGATATGAGCTCTGTGTTTAGAACAGGAGTGATATGAGCTCTGTGTTTGGAACAGGAGAGATATGAGCTCTGTGTTTAGAACAGGAGGGATATGAGCTCTGTGTTTAGAACAGGAGTGATATGAGCTCTGTGTTTAGAACAGGAGGGATATGAGCTCTGTGTTTAGTACAGGAGGGATATGAGCTCTGTGTTTAGTACAGGAGGGATATGAGCTCTGTGTTTAGAACAGGAGGGATATGAGCTCTGTGTTTAGAACAGGAGTGATATGAGCTCTGTGTTTAGAACAGGAGGGATATGAGCTCTGTGTTTAGAACAGGAGGGATATGAGCTCCGTGTTTAGAACAGGAGTGATATGAGCTCTGTGTTTAGAACAGGAGTGATATGAGCTCTGTGTTTGGAACAGGAGGGATATGAGCTCTGTGTTTAGAACAGGAGTGATATGAGCTCTGTGTTTAGAACAGGAGGGATATGAGCTCCGTGTTTAGAACAGGAGGGATATGAGCTCCGTGTTTAGAACAGGAGGGATATGAGCTCTGTGTTTGGAACAGGAGAGATATGAGCTCTGTGTTTAGAACAGGAGGGATATGAGCTCTGTGTTTAGAACAGGAGGGATATGAGCTCTGTGTTTAGAACAGGAGTGATATGAGCTCTGTGTTTAGAACAGGAGGGATATGAGCTCCGTGTTTAGAACAGGAGGGATATGAGCTCCGTGTTTAGAACAGGAGGGATATGAGCTCTGTGTTTAGAACAGGAGGGATATGAGCTCTGTGTTTAGAACAGGAGTGATATGAGCTCTGTGTTTAGAACAGGAGGGATATGAGCTCTGTGTTTAGAACAGGAGGGATATGAGCTCTGTGTTTAGAACAGGAGGGATATGAGCTCCGTGTTTAGAACAGGAGGGATATGAGCTCTGGGTTTAGAACAGGAGGGATATGAGCTCTGTGTTTAGAACAGGAGGGATATGAGCTCTGGGTTTAGAACAGGAGGGATATGAGCTCTGTGTTTAGAACAGGAGGGATATGAGCTCTGTGATTAGAACAGGAGTGATATGAGCTCTGGGTTTAGTACAGGAGAGATATGAGCTCTGGGTGTAGAACAGGAGGGATATGAGCTCTGTGTTTAGAACAGGAGTGATATGAGCTCTGTGTTTAGAACAGGAGGGATATGAGCTCTGTGTTTAGAACAGGAGGGATATGAGCTCTGTGTTTAGAACAGGAGGGATATGAGCTCTGGGTTTAGAACAGGAGGGATATGAGCTCTGTGTTTAGAACAGGAGGGATATGAGCTCTGTGTTTAGAACAGGAGGGATATGAGCTCTGTGTTTGGAACAGGAGTGATAGGATAGGGTTCTGTGTTTAGTGTGCGGTAGGATCCGAGGTTCTCCGTTCTGTACGAGCTGCAGGGGATTGACGGCTGGTCTTGAGGGCTCTGTCTGTGTGTGTTGCAGGATGATGCTGGCTAACTATCTGGGCCGTAAGGGACGTCGGACGTGTCTGAAGGGCGTGGTGGTGTTCTCGGCCGGCTGGGACGTTTTCGAGTGCACGGCGTCTCTGGAGAAACCTCTCGACCGCTTCCTCTTCAACTCCTACCTCACCAGCTGCCTGCAAGCCTCCGTGCACCGGTCAGACGCTGCGGGATTATTAGCTCGGCTTAGTCTCTAATACATAACGGTGGTGGGTGGGCAGTCATGCGTGACCCTGACCGGCCTGGAGTTCAGCGAGAGACCGAGTACAGTTGGATTAGCGTGCCTTTCTGTAGGCAGTGCTGGGAGCGGATTTATCGTGCAGCGGGTGGCAGTGCCTTGATGAGGAAACTTAAAAGATTATTTAACTGGTGGAGAACTTTATTAACCCCTTCAGACCCCCGGGGAAGTCAGTAGTGGTGGTATATGCTGACTCTTGTGTCATTTGGGAGTGTCCAAGGCCACTGTTGTCATGTGTGGGCGGGACAAGGTCCAGGAAAGCTAGCTAGTTCATATGGAATTTGTATGGAAGCCGAACTGATTAGCATTTTAGGGCTAGCTTTATTGGTTGGTTAGCATGCTGGTTAACCTAGCTAGCTAATGCCCCCCCGGGGACACCAACAATAAAAACATCTCCTCTGTGGTCACCACCACACTGCTGAGAACCGGAACCAAAGGCTGGTGGGAACTAAAAGCTCAGAGAGCAGAATTTACAACTTGTTGTTGCTTGTTGCTAAGTTGCGGCTACAGATTGCGTACCCCCATAGGAAATGACTGGCTGCTTGTCGCTCAGTGGCCTGCTAGTGTGACTCATTTAAGGAACTAGAATGGGAATAGTCCACACTGGCCAACTGGACAGGTTCTTACATATACCAGAATCTCAAGACTGTGTGGAATTATTGGTGAGGTGCGGTTCACTCTTAGACGTTTTCCACTGGCATGGTGCTAATTGCAACATCTCAAGCCAGTTTCTTCTTTTCCACCTTTACAACATATCATTGCTAGTCCAGCCCCATCAACCTGCTGGTCCGGAACCGTGGAAGCCATTACGCAATAGGGCACGGCACTGCAGTCACCATGAAAGTTGTTGATGCCGCCATTCAAAAAGGAGGAGAATGAGTGAAAGCATGACCCAACAGTGGTCTGCTGAAGAAAGAACATGTCCGCCATGTTGGTTTAATGCTTTTCCCGCCCAAACTAAGAATGGCTTGACTCTCAAACCAGTGGAAAAGGGGGCCGGTTCTTTACGGGTTCAATAGATCCTGGGAACTGGTGCCAGCTCTGGCACGAGACTGGCATTGTGTTGGTGGCACAGAGGTATCTGAATCTGCTGCCTTCCGTTTAGCAACTTCATCTTTATGGCTCGTGACAAAAAGCTGCTTTGTTACCTGCCCAGCTGAGTCAGAATGGAGACGTTGCTTCTGGTGGTGTGATGACATGAAATGTCAGGACGGTGCATCATTATTAAAACACTGCTGACTGCGTCAGAACCAACACAGTCCAAAAAAGCCCCTCAGACATCCCGCGTAAGCACTTCGGGCGCACAGCTGTAGCCCGTCAGAATGGCCATCAGGACATATAATGTTCTACGTTTGCTAAATAAATGCTCCCTGTGCAAATCTTTTGACTTGCTGGTAAAATCTGATTCCTGTTTTTGCTCCCAGACGCCTCAGCAAACCTTTTTGTCTCCTTGTTTCCAGACATCGGCCTGTTCTAGAAAAAAACTACGACATAGACCATGTGATGAAGGTACGTAAAACCCAGTCCCACCGCTTTGCGTCTCTGGATGGCTAGTCAGTCAAATACTCAGACAAACGTTTATGCTAACGGTTCCAAGTCTCGCTTCTTCTCCGCCCTCCAGGCCAAAACCATCCGAGAGTTTGATGAACGCTTCACCTCCATTATGTTCGGTTACCCGACCAATGACGATTATTACCGCGATGCCAGTCCCATCCACAAGCTGAAGTCCGTACAGGTGCCAATGCTGTGCCTCAATGCAGCCGACGATGTCTTTTCGCCCAATCACGGTGAGGAACCAGCGTTAGCTAACTGCAGAGTCTTTGACGATCAAATGTAGAGAATGTGCAGTAGACCGGGTTGTACTGAAGAGCTCGGTGCCGGTTGGTGAAGGTTCTGCTCTGCTGGTTTTGCCCCAGTCAACTCTAAGTTCTGTTCTTGTGAATTGGAAGCATCTAGAAGCAACAACAGCTCAGCCACAAAACAGTAGACCCCACAAACTCAGAGGCTGGGGCTGACAAGGGCTGACCGTGCAACACGTCGAAATGGCCACAGAGCCTCTGGAAGCAACATCAGCAGAAGAACCTCATGGAGCTCATGGGTCTCCAAGATTGAGCAGCTGAACGTAAGCCGTAACGTAAGAGAACGACGTGCAATGCCAAGCGTCAGCTGGAGGGGTGTAAAACACTGCTACAAGACTCTAGAGCAGTGGAGACATGCTCTCTGGAGTGATTGCCTTCTTGCCCAAGATCAGGCCATACTGTTTAGACTACTCGAATTTCCACAGAAACTCCAAAATCTGTAGAAAGTAAAAACACTCTATATTAATGTGCATGGTTTTAGAATGGGATGTGACAAGCTCATGTAGTCAGGCGTCCACATACTTTTGGCCATTGTGTACCTCTCAGGCCTCACGCATTGGCCTTGAAACTCACACTGGGGCTCAGAATGGCTGTTTAATCAGAAGCCTGTATCCCAAAACACCCAGGACCCAGATAATCCTGCTTTCTATTTATTAGCTATTTTTCCATTATGTTTAGCACAGTGGTGGGTTTATTTCCCCCAACACTGGCTTCTAAACCCCATGACTCGGATCAAATCAAAGTTTATTTCTCACATACATAGTCTAACACAGTGACTGACTCCTACTATAAAGAATATCCAAAATCAATTACTATATATATAGTATATACTGTATATCAGAAATTACATGCAAAAATGTAAAACATTCTGCTTTATTCACATATATATATATATATAAAATATAAAATAAATATTAAATGAAATTTAAAAAGATATATTTTACAAAGTCCAAAGTTCCTTTGTGACTTTTACTTACAGTGGGGTTCAGAGGCCTGAATCTGCATTGAAAATCTGGGCTTGTTTCATTTAAACCTGGAAACAAACAACAGAACGTTTAGGAATGTTAAACAATTTGACATGTTCAAGACATAATCAAGATTCTGCACTCCATACTAAAATTTGGGCAAATTTTTGACACTGAAAATATTGAGGTTTTTGTCTGATAGTATGTAATATATGTGTTTTTAAAACTTCAGTTTCAAATTTCCAGACTCGCAGTTGGATTTGATCAAGTGATCCGAAGTTCTTACTACACTCTAGGTTATTAAAGCAAAAGAGGGACATACCAAATACAGAGACGGATTCAGAAATGACATGCAAAAATTCCAACAGTCAGCTTTTTTTATTCAAATAGTTATGTTGATAAGACGATGATGAAGAACTGCGTTCAGTTAGAAACTAGCGCTGGAACAAGGGGATGTTTCGATAGTCAAATAATCGCTGTATTAATAAATAACTGTAAATGTCAACTTTTAAATTTGGCCTGAGGTTGTTTTATGAATCAGGATGATAAAAATGGACACTGTATTCAAAAATTCACTCTTAATGAACTTTCCTAATGGTACAAAAGATGAACGAAACTCCAACGTACATTTCCTGTCAAGTATTTTTTAAGTTATCTAAAAATCTAAATTCAGATATTCAATTTAAACAGTCCATTCTGCTGTCTGTCTACACTGCTGCAATCACAGGTCTTCATCATCACCAGCTAACTTAAATTAGTTACCAGCGAATTTGGTTGTTGATTTTTAGTCAACTAAGTTGATTAAAAGTTTCCGCCCTTAGAAGCATCTTCAGTCTGGTCTTCAAATTTGGACCCCATTGCACACGCATTTCCAAATCCAAAAACCGGAATGTTTTCTTTGCACATTCATGGTTGACTGAGAACAAGTGTTCACCTATTTGAGTGTTGAAAGCCTGTAAGATGTTGTTCCGGGCAACACCAGTGACCAGTGCTTGTGTCTCTTTCAGCCATTCCGGTCGATACGGTGAAGCAAAACCCCAACCTGGCGCTCCTCATCACCTACCATGGTGGACATATTGGGTTCCTGGAGGGCCTGTGGCCCCGTCAGAGCACCTACATGGACAGAGTGTTCCGGCAGTTCGCTAAAGCTGTGATCGAACAGGGCAGCAGGCTGAGCGACCTGCAGTGACCAGATGCCCTGTACAGCGCCCCCTACAGCCATGAGCAAAAAATACCCATAACTCCACCCTACTTTTCCTAAACCACACCTTTCTGAATGGCACATACGGTTTCCATTCATCCAACCGTCCACATGGGTCATTCCATACTTCAGGTCCATACTATTGGCTTGGATCCATCCGTCCAGTCCTATACACCCTTCATTTCCCTCCAAAACTTGTTTTTATTTTGTTTGTTTGTTTTATTTCTATTTAGTTTACAGGTGGAACACTGGTTGTGTGAGTAAGAGGGTGTTTCGGTCATACTCTATGTTATGTCTGTTATTCCATGATGATTCTGACCAACAGATGAAACTAAATGTTACTAGTCTAGTTATGGGAATTTGGTGCCGAAGTGCTCTGAGATTTAGAATCTTTAGGAAAATATACCTCTGGAAGTCGGCAGTTGCCCTAAGACTTTGATCGAGAATCAGGACCATTCCAAAAAGAATTTGTTGTTCAAGAAATGTATTTTTGAAACTCAATTTTTATCTATTAGTAATAGGTGATCGTTGAGATCTGAAAAGTCTCAAATGTCTGCCTGAAGCCATAGTTCCGTTGTGGAAATTGGATATTACTATCTGGAAATCTGAACCAAATGTGCAAATGGAACTCTACAGTTGTCCCAAAGCTCTGAGCAAATTTGCAAAAATTCACAAAGCCATGGAGAGAAAGTCATGGGTCAGGAGCAGAAGCTCTCTTAATGTTTAACATTTAACCTTGGAGACTCAGGAAGTACTGAATTCCAAGATTTTTTCAGAGAAGTTTTTTCACAGAAACTACTAGAATATTTACCTGAAGCCATATGTCCATAGTGGCTTACCATTCCGAAATCTAAACCAAATGTACAAATGGAATTCTGCAGAATGCCCCAAAGCTCTTAGCGTTTTTGCAAAAATTCACAAGGCTTCACGAGAAACTCATAAACGAGGACAAAGTAACTCTCTTAATTTGTAAGAAATGACTTTGAAGACCCAGGAATGACTGAATTTTATATGTTTTTAGGAACTGGAGAAATCAAATTAATTGGTCGAACCATTCCTACTAAAATGTAAATTTTACCTGTAGGTTTTAGTTGTTGATTGGGACTTTGGTTGTTAAATTATTAACCTCAAAAATGTACCTGAAGCCACATTGCCAAGGTGGCTGAAGATTCAGAGGGTTCTATTATTTTATCTATATATCTATATTGTTTAAGTCAAATGAGGGAATCATTTTGATTTTTAAATTTTGACTTTTTGCTGAATTTTCTGAGCCATTCTTGCTAAAACTAAAATTTGGTCTGTAAGTTATAATAATTCTTGTTCTAAGAATTTGCCAGGTAGAATTTAAGTCTCAAATTTCAGCTTGAAGCTCTATTCCTGCAGCGGCTTGAGATTCAGAAATTTGAACCAAATGGAAGCCAACGGTTGCTCCAAAGCTCTGATTTGAATAGAACGTTCAGCAATGTTCCCAAACTTCACAAAGCACAGAGCAGGTTTTTGGTTTGGAATTTAATGAAAAAAAAAAAAGATATAGTGAAAATTTCTTAGGGTTTGATTGTTGAAGTGTTACCCATATCATGATAGCGGCTTAAGATCCAGAAGTTGAAACTAAGTTGTCGTTGGGACAAACCCAGTAAGAAACAGGAACTGTATTCATTTTCTTTTTTACTTGACTTTGGAGATCCATTCATTTATTATCTTAGCAAGTAAGTGCAGTCAGTCTCGTTGTTACTTGAAAGCATTTGTCGTTGCAGTATTTGGACCAGTCTGGTAGTTACAGTGATCATTAATCAGAATCTAGCTGTTGAAAATGTCTCAGACATCTTCCTGAAAGCCATGTTGCTGTAGTGGCGATGTTTTGAAGAAAAGGTTCCTCTGAAAGCCGGAAAAAGTTCTCAAAATTAAGGAGCAAAGTAATCTCAGACGTGCTAGAGGTGCTGCAGGACCAGGGCTTTACTGGCTCTTTAACAGTGGCGTCACTACACGTCCTGATTGCAGCTCCTCCTGTTCTGTTGAATTTCAGGGTCAACTAAGGAACTTGAGTTCTGCTGTTTAGTGTACAGCGCTAGGCGAATGTAATTCTGGAATATCACAGGAAGTTGATCTGACCTAAACAGTTAGTCGGTGGCGAAGTGAAAGGGGGCGTGAGATGTTTTTATTAATATACAGAACGTTTAATTATTTACTGTTGTGCAGGACCCGTTTATATGAAGTTTATGATGTACGGTATCAGGCAAGAGTTTGGACACATCACACTAACAGGTTCTGAAGGCTAATGTGCAAATCTTCGATGTAAAAGTAGTTTTAGAAGCCAACAAAATCTAAAGTTATCGTCTTAAGTAGAAGATGAGTTTGAATTTGTTTAAGGAATAAAACAGGTTGCTATGATGTAGTCATGTTACAGTCATGTGATGACCATCTGTGAGCATTAGCTAGGCTAGTACTAACGTTAGCTACATCACCACTAGCATGATTAGCTAGCTAGGTGTTTGTGATGTGATTATGGAGAGGTATCAGGAACAGCCTCTGTATGAATGTTAGCTAAACTAGCTTTGGCATTGGCTAAATTACCAGCATGTTAGAAATAATAATATCTAGCGTAGCTGTGAAGAGATCACGGATGTTGACTAGATCAGCTCTAAAATTATCTCTAATATAATAATTTTCTGTCGTTTTATGATGCTTTCTGAACATTAGCAAGACTAGCAGAGCTAGCCAACATTAGCATGGTAGAAATAATAGCTAGCCAACGTTTCTGTGACATAATTGTGGGGCTTTGGAAGGATACATTCTGAGGATTAGCTAGGCTAGAAAAGAATTAGCAAAGTTACCATATTATAACTATTAGCTGGCTAGCTAGGTTTTCCAAAGTGATCATGGATGACTGACCTATTAAATGGATGTTAGCTAGGCTGGTTCTAGCATTAGCTATGATACCAATAGCATGATCTGGTGACATGTTCATGACATAATCAAGAATGACTACCATGAAGCTCTTTGAACATTAGCTAAACTAGTAGAGGGCTAGTTAGCAAGTCATTAGCTAAAAGAGCAAAACTGATGCCTTGCTAACGTTAATTTAGCTAACATTCCTCCATGAAGATGATGCTTATTCTTAGCAGTACAACAAAACATCTTCCAGGGAAATGGTGGTGAAATTACAATATGGTTTGGGCATTAGCTTGGCTAGAACAGCATTAGCCAAATGACCATGGTAGAAATAATAGCTAGCTGTGTTTCTCTGAAATATCTGTGGGGGAGTCAATCGTGGAAAGCTACAGTTTGAGCATTAGCTAGGCCATGGTAGAAATAATAGCTGGCTAACTAAATTGTTGCAGAGTTATCATGGATGAAGAAACCATTGAAGGGCGTTAGCTAGGCCAGCTCTAGCGTTAGCTATATTGCCAATAGCATGATTTGGTGATGTTTTTGTGGCGTAATTATGAACGGGAACCATGAGGCTATCCGATTATCAGCTAGACTAGCAATGTTGTTAGTTAGCTAGTCATTAGCTAGAAGAACGAAACTAGTGCTTCACGCTAACGTTAAGATGTTTATTGTTAGCAGTTTGACTAAATGTTTTCCAGAGAAATGCTGGTGAAGACTTTAATGAAGGTGAACATGTGGTGATATAGTTATATTACGTTGAGTCACAGTTTTGATGTTTTCCGTCCGTCTAAAATGTGAAAAATAGCTAACACGAGGAAAATGTTATGAGTAGGTGTGTCCAAATTCTTGACCGGTACTGTCCAGAGAGATCATGCGGTCATTGTGAGTAGAGAGTTACGATATCGTTTCAGTACAGCTTTTATTTCTCCATTTCCTCACCGTCCATATCCGTTCCCCCTCACGTCTGTAGCTCCGTAGCCCTCAGGGACATACGTTTTCAGCATCACGGTTTTCATGTCGCTGTTTTACAGCCTTCATCAGCAGCTCCGCAGATATGATCTCGACCTGTATTTTATTTTTAAGGAAATCGAGTGTAAAGATTGTATGTATGTAAAAGTTCTGCATGCATGTTTTTTCTCCCGCCCTTCATTCTCGCAGTTCTAAAGCTGGCTTTCTTAAAAACCCGTGTACAGTAGATGATCTAAAAATCATTTTTGACGAGGAATGTGATTTTGCACTACTTTTAGTTGACGCACTTCTGAGTCGCTTTTTTGGCAAGCAAGCAAAAAAAAAAAAACAAGATGGTCCTCCCGCTTCTGTGAAAATAAGAGTCGCTTCTCTTTTCGTGCAGGAAATCAAAGATGGCGTCTTCAGCTAATTCAGTGCTACCACGATAATCTATCAGCAGCTCCAAAAAAATAAAAAATTCCCACAAAAAAACATTTTACGTTGACATGCAAAAGTTTGGGGACACTCACTTTTCAACAAGACCAACGAAAGCACTTTGAACAATCTGACACGTAGCATGAAATACACCCAAATGATTAGCGAACAGCTGTTTCTATGCTAACAGCTGCATTCTGATTGATATCATTGACAATCAAGCCAAACGATCAATAAACTTTAACAGTGAAATTTAAAATAAACTATATTTGGAGACGTTTTAAAGAAGACGACGTCCCCGAACTTTTGTAGAACAGCGTAGCTAGTACTTTTGCACAAACTGAGCTGTGGTTATGTGTTGGAGGACGCCTGGAGAAGGTCTGACGTGAGCTGTTGCACAGAGAAGCTAATTTCCTGAGGGAGTTCTTGCTGTACGTTGTGACGAATCTTGGTGTTGTGTTGATCTTTCGGTCTGTTCGGATGGGAAAGCCGCTCAATGATAAGCGTGCGACTCGGCGCTTGAGGGACCATGGCTGCACTCTCGGAAAACCTTGTGTTAATGAACCATGCAGTTTTTTTGTATTGTCACGGTTTTAAGGGGGACTGGCTCTTAAGGTGGGAGCTTATCTCTGATTGTTCACGCTGACTGTCCGGTTGGAGATGCTTTATAGAACGTTAGCTGGAATCTGCACTCTAGTACAGGGGATGGCGAGGGTTCTATATAGAACTGTTTTGCGCTTCAAAGGTTTCCTTACATGGTGAACTGGTTCTTCAGAGTAATGGAGAACGTGTTGCATATGGTTCTATGTAGACACTTCTAAGGTTGGCATCAAAGCGTTAGCAATGTTTTGCTAAACCATATACAACACCTTTAAAGAACCAGATTTATTTATATATAGGGAAGCTTAGACTTTATTTACGGGGGGTTAAAGTCAAAATCACACAAGAATGCTATAGTGAGAAATTTGGAAAGAAAGAATTTGTAATAAAACAGAGAAAAGCTATTGAAATGTATTTTTACAATTAATTCAAATAATTTATTAATAGCAAAAACACAAATAATTTCTTTTTTTAATTAACTTAAACATTCTCCTTTACGTGGAAAAAGTCAGATGAGTCAATTTGATCTTTCTAAAGACTTAATAAAACAAATTCTGCAGTTTTCATTTTAAATGTTTCATGTGTAATATGTATATACACCAAGAGCCTGGTTTAAAATACAACCATTTCCTGTACTAAATAACCCTTGAAGAAACATTTCATATGAGTAAAATCTGCTAAAGCCTGTAAATATAAAATGAAGATTTTTAAATAATTTTAATATTTATCTTAAATAAAAAAATTAATTAAGAATTAGAATTTGCAAAATTAATTTTAATTCATTTTGTACATTTTGAATCTAAAGCTCAGTTTACAGTTCTGAATTTTCTTCTCCACTTTCGATTTAAACATTTCCCTGCAGTGCACAGAATAAACTTAACAATAAAGCATTTATTCCAAGTGAATTTAAAGCATTTCTATTGGTCCATTGATCATGAAACTTAGTGTGAAGGCCAGTTGCTGAGCTCAAATAATAAAGTTTAGAATTTATAAGTTTTGAATTTTATTTATTTAGTTATTTATTTATTTAATTATGTGTTTATTTATTTTGGGCTGCACATTATATTTCTGGAAAAGTTAACAGAAATGTTTTTCTCTAAAAAACCTCCAAACTTCAAACCAAATTTGAGAAATTAGCAACACTGGAAACTAGCACCTCAGCCGCTTCCTCATACAGCTGAATAGGAGGTTTACTAGCGTTCTGTAAAGCTTGCCCAACCTAGCAACAGTAGCTAGGAAAGACTGAGTTTGTGGGTGGCGCCTGTGTAGGTCAGTTAGAAGGCATTGTGGTGTTAAGATCTGAGCAGGTGTCCTGTGTTAGGGAAGACAGTAACACGCTGGTTGTGTTAACGGTGAAAGCGGTGCGTGGGTTCTTTTACTCAGGTTCTGAGAGTGACTCCCGCAGACCCGACTCTTCTGCTTTCCGCTTCTCAGCCTTTTAGTTTCTGTAGCACGTATCACTGTTGTCTTGAGAATCTGTGCTTCTAACGATACTAACAGTAGAAACCGACAGCAACGGCGACGCCCTGCGCAACAACGTCACTCGTAGCACAACAGACATTTTTCCATGAAGCAGTGTTGGTCTGTCCTTTTATAGGTTTATAAAAGGAGCGTCTTATTTAACATGTGCAGCAATAAGATTTTAATATCAGATTGTCTATGTAGATGATGTTTATGCACATGTACTTGTATGGACTATAAGTGCATCTGCTGTCCAAGTAAATTATGGAATCGAAACATCTGTTCGTGTCTTGTTTTTATTCGACGACTGAGCAGCCGGTCTAATTTCTCGGGAGCTGTTTCTGAGATTAGATATAACATCATCTAACCTCAGCTATAATCCCTCCCCCAGCACCAAAAACAACTGGAACTGGATCGGGCATGGACTGGTCAAGTATCTGGATGTAGCCACATCAGTGTTCAGACACTCCTCCATCAGAGAACTGGTCAGGTGGTTCAGATGTGGTGGATGCCTTCCCTGGCACAGTTCCGAGGAGAGTTCCCTGTAGGCTGGGATTGTATCCACTGCTGGTAGACCCGTATGACCGTACGCTTCCACACACCTGCAGATTCAGCTACTTCCTTCACACTATGGTCTTTGGCCACGCCCAAATGCAGTCCCTCCTTTTAGCCAATCATTAACATCTGCTCTGGAGCCATTTTCCACACATGGAACGAGACACTCCCTGCACTGTAGCACCTCCTCCCAATCTATGGATCCCGTCACTCACACCCCACAGAGATTTATACCCCCATCATCCTTGTGCAGCGCCACCTGGAGGAGCCTGAAGTTAGCACCACCGTAAAAACACACCAGGGGACTGGTTTTTTGTCTGGTGAGCTTATTAACAACCACCTGGAAGACCACCAAAATTCCGAAATGTTTATTTTTAGGATAGGTCAGTTGATGTCAACTCGCAACTTACTACAAACTACAAAGCAACAGAAATGAAGGCTTAGCCCCGCCCACTCTCAGGCCAAACAGGCTATGTCCCATATCATTGAAGATCTGAGTTTCATACGTACTAAAGGTGTTCTTCGTTTAGTTTCCAATCAGAACCACCAACAACTTATACATTCCTAACAACCACCTGGAAGATCTATTAGACTCACCAACACCGTCCTCCATCAGACAAACAGCACTTTCCGAGAGAGAGGAGAACATCCAGCTCCACTCCTGCTTCAGATCTGAGAACCTCCACAGGTGTGTCTGTCCATCCTTCTTCCACTGAGAGAGACACCTCCACCCTATGTAGTAAAAAAAAAAAGATGTTGTAGCTGTTCAAGAAGCTTCTCACTAAAAAAGGAGAGTCCAGACACATCCAACACAGAGGCTGCTGGTGCGCTCAGAACAACGGACTGACCACCCCAGAGTCCAGAACCTCAACACCACTGAATGTGTTTGGGGTGATCTGGATGGTGAGAGGAAGCAGAAGATGCTGAACCAGCTTCTAAGACTGAACCTTTGAGGTGTGTCCTGAAAGTGAGTCTCCTGAGAAGAATGGAAGCTGGAATGAAGGTAAAGAGTGGACGCCCTGGCCACGCACACTTCCTGACGGTGTTTGTTTTTCTCTCCCCTTTATTCCAGATAGCCGTTCGATCACTGTTTGATTTGATATAGTGGCTTCAGGTCATCAGGACATTCACAGACTGGTCCATGACCCTGTGTGTATTAGGTGAACGTTACCCCGTCGCTCTGGCCGTCCACCATCTGCCCGCTGATAAGATTATGTTTAGGCAGAAGGCAGGCCGGCTCAGCAGACTGCAGCCTATCACGCTACGGTTCAGGAATGAATAAATAAATGAGCAGGTGTTGGAAAATCTGACAGATGTGGAACAGAAAGAACTCTGAGACCATCCGGGACACCAGGGACCAGACCCAAATCTCTAATTCTAATTTTCAGCTGGGATTTTATTCTCTACTTCACCAGTTCAGAAATATAACCGCTTATATAAGACCTGTCCAGCTCTGTGCCTGGAGAATACACCGCCTTACTGAGCGTTCCTAAACTCTATTAGAGCTGCATTCCATCTCAGAGTTTAAACCACTACAGCTCAGTGTTAATCCGGTATGAATCTGCAGCGTGTGTAGTGTGTACAGTCTGACGGTAATAACTGTGGAGGGATTATAATCCGGTATGAATCTGCAGCGTGTGTAGTGTTTACAGTCTGACGGTAATAACTGTGAAGATATTATAATCCAGTATGAATCTGCAGCGTGTGTAGTGTTTACGGTCTGACGGTAATAACTGTGGAGGGATTATAATCCAGTATGAATCTGCAGCGTGTGTAGCGTTTACGGTCTGACGGTAATGACTGTGGAGGGATTATAATCCAGTATGAATCTGCAGCGTGTGTAGTGTTTACGGTCTGACGGTAATAACTGTGGAGGGATTATAATCCAGTATGAATCTGCAGCGTGTGTAGCGTTTACAGTCTGACGGTAATAACCGTGGAGGGATTATAATCCAGTATGAATCTGCAGCGTGTGTAGTGTGTACAGTCTGACGGTAATAACTGTGGAGGGATTATAATACAGTGTGAATCTGCAGCGTGTGTAGTGTTTACGGTCTGACGGTAATAACCGTGGAGGGATTATAATCCAGTGTGAATCTGCAGCGTGTGTAGCGTTTACGGTCTGACGGTAATAACTGTGGAGGGATTATAATCCAGTATGAATCTGCAGCGTGTGTAGTGTTTACGGTCTGACGGTAATAACTGTGGAGGGATTATAATCCAGTATGAATCTGCAGCGTGTGTAGTGTTTACGGTCTGACGGTAATAACTGTGGAGGGATTATAATCCAGTATGAATCTGCAGCGTGTGTAGTGTTTACGGTCTGACGGTAATAACTGTGGAGGGATTATAATCCGGTATGAATCTGCAGCGTGTGTAGTGTTTACGGTCTGACGGTAATGACTGTGGAGGGATTATAATCCAGTATGAATCTGCAGCGTGTGTAGTGTTTACGGTCTGACGGTAATGACTGTGGAGGGATTATAATCCAGTATGAATCTGCAGCGTGTGTAGTGTTTACGGTCTGACGGTAATAACTGTGGAGTGATTATAATCCAGTATGAATCTGCAGCGTGTGTAGCGTTTTACAGTCTGACGGTAATAACTGTGGAGTGATTACAATCCAGTATGAATCTGCAGCGTGTGTAGTGTTTACGGTCTGACGGTAATAACTGTGGAGTGATTACAATCCAGTATGAATCTGCAGCGTGTGTAGTGTTTACGGTCTGACGGTAATAACTGTGGAGGGATTACAATCCAGTATGAATCTGCAGCGTGTGTAGTGTGTACGGTCTGACGGTAATAACTGTGGAGTGATTATAATCCAGTATGAATCTGCAGCGTGTGTAGTGTGTACGGTCTGACGGTAATAACTGTGGGGGGATTATAATCCGGTATGAATCTGCAGCGTGTGTAGTGTTTACAGTCTGACGGTAATAACTGTGGAGGGATTATAATCCAGTATGAATCTGCAGCGTGTGTAGTGTTTACAGTCTGACGGTAATAACTGTGGAGGGATTATAATCCAGTATGAATCTGCAGCGTGTGTAGTGTTTACAGTCTGACGGTAATAACTGTGGAGGGATTATAATTCAGTATGAATCTGCAGCGTGTGTAGTGTTTACAGTCTGACGGTAATAACTGTGGAGGGATTATAATCCAGTATGAATCTGCAGCGTGTGTAGCGTTTACAGTCTGACGGTAATAACTGTGGAGGGATTGTAATCCAGTATGAATCTGCAGCGTGTGTAGTGTGTACAGTCTGACGGTAATAACTGCAGAATTCCTGGTGTGGTGCAATCTCCTCATTCAAGCAGCTACACATTTAATTATCTCTGGAATCTTAATGGCTCATCGGCTGGCCTCCAATGTAGGGGAAAGTGCATACTGTGCCCTTTCGCCTACATTGGAGGTGTGTGGACAAGTCATTGAGATTATCACGGTAGGCGAGTTTCGTGTCCGCTCCTGCACATGTGGTTATAAATACCCTGCTGGAGTGCAAAGTTTCCTCAACACAAAGATCATCCGGGGTAAATCCGTGTGACGTCCGGCATCGGACCATTACAAAACAAAAACACAGCTGGAGAAGTTGGCCGGGTGGAGAGTCTGCAGCAGAGCGAGTGTTATAATCTGGGGGTGGGGGATAATAATAATAATCATCATAAAAAATATATATACATATATATATAGTAATATATGCATATATATATATAATATTATGCTATATATAGCATATATATATACATAATAAATATATATATATATATAAATTAAACAATATTAAACATTAAAAATTTTAATTAAAATGAAACATTAAAAACTAAATTAGTTAAATAATAAAAGTGTTGTGGAGCTAATAGTGTTTATAACTGAGATGGAAGCTGCTCAGTAGAAATGTTAATTACATTTAAAAATATATATTATATATAAAGTTAGTGTCTAGTTATAGGGTTCTGCACACTGTGTATATCATTGAGGAGTGGCATAGTACCTAAATGCTGCTTTGTGTACGCTCATCATCCTCCCAGAAGGAGGTGTGGGAGTGCAGTGCTGTTGGGAGCGAACATAAAGGCTCCCAGGAACAATAAATGATGATGATGATCTACCAAGACTAAAGCGGGACTCGTCACTGAAGATGACCCGCTGCCATTCTGAGTCACTCCATGACAGTCTGGTACGACACCACTGCAGTCTTTGGTGACGGTGACGTGGTGTGAAGGACAGTCGTGGTAACGGTCTGTGTGCATGTAGTCCTGCGTGGTGCAGCCGTCTGCCAATGGTGCTGTAAGTGTAGTTTAATAGGTTCTAGCCCAAGCGCTGTACACAACAAGGCCACCAGGTGGCGCGTGGGCAACATGGAGCGCAAAAAAAACCCCCGACAGCTTCAAAGTGCATTGTGACTGTATAGCAATTTAACTAACATATAAAATCCAACAGATCTCAAAATACTTCATTTAAACTCATTCACAAACAAAGAAGACATGAACATACCTGCACGAAGTAGCATGGGGACAGTAGTAAGCACATGCAGCCGAAACAGCTCTCTCCCACCCCCTATTGATAGTGAAACGTGACTGAGCTAAACATTAAGTTCCATTTAAATTCAGCATAAAATAATCACACATCGTTTAAACACACTCTGTGTCTCTAAGCTTTACGTTATGTATGTAGTTTGAGTAAAATTCATGGCTTTTATAGGTGTATCAAGAAATCTGATTTCTAAATGATTTCTAAAATCATTTTAGAAAGAGCGCTATTTAGCACGTCTTACCCGTACAAGCATCCACAATGCTTCTGACTAAACCGGGCAAAACCGCCGCATGCACTTACTTTGGGTGTCACAATAATTAAGGCCCCAGCTACAACACATGGGTGGAACCAAAGCCATGCAAACAAAAGTCTGGCCACTCAACTAGTAACGTCAAACACACAAGAACATCAATTAAAAATCCAAAATAAAGTTTTTGTGAAGTTCACATTACAAATATTCCTAAATTTCCTAAAACTTTCCACAAAGTTTTAGGCCTGTTATTATTCTACCAGGAACACACCTGTTCTCTTCTGTTTGCCGATTGTGGAGCTCAATAGCACCTTTGTGAGTTGTATCAATCTGCGTGGCGTTATTAGCCTTTACTAACAAACCTAATCTAACGGCAGTGCGAGCCACTGCTTTCGTGTTCGGCCAGTCGTTTCGAAAGACGCTTTAAATCCTGGTATCCTGTTGTAGTCCACGTAGTGTCACCCCCGAAGAGCAAGCAAGGAAAGCAGAAGAGCGATTTCTAACTACACTCAGTTAGCCATGTTTTTCTCTTGAACCACTCTGTGTAGAAGAAGCATTGTTGTCCTTTCCAGACTGGATGACTGGTTGAAATCCTCTGGCTGTACGTTTAATCTCCAGTTTTGAATTTAACTTTGATTAAATTGTCGACGTGATTTATTATATAGCCTTGTTAGCAGCGGCTAACAGATTGCGGTGATGTTTTTCAGTGGCAAGCTACGTAACAACGCTGATACCGTAAACGAAATTCACTTAACCTCACGTATTCACATCTTTCATATTTGATTGGCTGCTCCCAGCATGGGCCCAGCATAACCGTGCCCCACAGCTCATTACTGAAAGCATGTTGAGCATGCTGTGTTTTCATTTGCTCACTTGATTAAACACGCTGACGGGCCGGCCCCGTACTCACTAGCTGAATGAAGACTGCTGAAAGTACTGACCTTATGCAGCAGGTACAGAGTATTTTCAATGTACTGCCATTTTCATGCATCAAATACACGACAATGTTAGAAAATAATATTTATATAACTTGCTCCACAGCGACATCTGGTGGTAGCCAAGTGTGAAACTTCAATCATTAGCATGTCTTGTGATGTCCAACCTACCCAGCAAGTTTCTTTCCCCTCAGTTGATTCCTTCTGGGTGCAGCTATTCTTTTGTTGGTGAGTATATAAATGAAATAAGAGTGGCCCAACTACTGAACCCTGGGGGACACCACAGGTCACTACACAGCTTCAGAAGCATGTAGGTTTGCTGAAGGCCAGCCTCTACTGCACCTGTTGCTCTTTAGGGGGGGAAGTGATGCTCATTTGGAGGTTTGTATCGGTTTGGTTGCTTGTTTGAGGTGCTCCTTATTATCATTGTATTATTGTTTTTATTATTGTGGTGTTATCAGTGTGGATATGATCTCGCACAACCACACCCCGGTCAGGAGATTATTCTCAAAACAGTCCAAAGGTTTCACACTACAGCATAACTGTGAAACGGGCCTCAGAAACGGAACTGGAGAAGTTCAGCAGTGCTCAAAGATCTCAAAGCAATCTGCCACCACACCTTTCAAAGCAGAAGCAGTCCGTGCTCAACCAGCTTCTAAGACTGAACTTTGGAGGTGTGGCTAAAGATGATGTTGCAGTCGGGACTCTGAAATGGTCAGTCCATTGTTCTGAGAACACCACCAGCAGCTTCTTTGCTGGATGTGTCTGGACTCTCCTTTTCTCCTACTTCTTGAACAGCTACACCTCCTTTCAGACCTCCATCGGGTGGAGGTGTCTTCTCACAGTGGAAGAAGGATGGACAGACACACCTGTGGAGGTTCTCAGATCTGAAGCAGGAGTGGAGCTGGATGTTCTCACTCTCTCAGAGATGAAGGTGCTGTTTATCTGATGGGGGAGAGTGTTGGTGGGTCTACCAGGTCTTCCAGGTGGTTGTTAGGATGTCCGTGTCTTCTACAGCTTTACAGGTTTATACAGGGCCCCCAGCTGAAGTGTGTTTGAGCAGTTGATCCGGTAGCCATATAACCAGGTTCCATATACAGGATAATCTGTCCTGTAAATGTTCAGCAGCACTGGAATCCTGGAATCACAGCACAGAAATGCTTCACACTGCACACTGTTAGAATGAAGCCCACTGTGAGACAGTAGGAGCTCAAGCTGTCTGGCGTCATGGAGGGAGGCCACTGTACCCTGACTGGTACCTCTCTAACTCTCAGATACTAAAAATACACACAGCTCCTCACGATGGAGGCAAAAGGTGCCAGGGTTAATGGTCCGCGGGAAGCAGAGCCAGGCAGACTTCAACAGAGGAGATACTCAAACCTTCTGGCCTTATGGGAGTCTAGGGGGAGTTAAAGGTATTCCCAAAGCTGGATATAAATATACCCATGCTTCATATTAGCTGGGTTCGAGCAGCGGTATGTCCTGGGAGGATGTCAGGCGCAAAGAACTAGGCGACGCACACAGAGCTAAAGTCAGAGGAGTTTCACCGAACAATCTGATCAGCGATGGACGAGTACGCACAACGAGGTCATGCCAGGTCATAGGTGGAGAGACAAGCGAAGGGAGAAAGGAGAGGGAGACAAGTGAGAATTAAGAGGGAGACAAGGGAGAATCGAGAGGGAGACAAGGGAGAATGGAGATGGAGACAAGGAAGAATGGAGAGGGAGACAAGGGAGAATCGAGAGGGAGACAAGGGAGAATCGAGAAGGGGACAAGGGAGAATGGAGAGGGAGACGAGGGAGAATGGAGAGGGAGACAAGGGAGAATGGAGAGGGAGACAAGGGAGAATCGAGAGGGAGACAAGGGAAATCAGAGAATCGGACAAGGGAGGGAGCGATACGAAGGAGAATCGACCGAGGGTTGACAAGGGAGCAATCGAGAGGGAGACAAGGAGAATCGAGAAGGAGACATCGCAGGGTGGAGAGGGGAGAGGGAGGATAGAGAAGGAGACAGGATAATGGAGAATGGGAGAGGAATGGACAAGGGAGAATGGAGAGGGAGACAAGGAGGAATAGAGAAGGAGACAAGGGAGAATGGAGATGGAGACAAGGGAGAATCGAGAGGGAGGCAAGGAAGAATGGAGAGGGAGACAAGGGAGAATCGAGAGGGAGACAAGGGAGAATGGAGAGGTGTGGACAAGGAGATAGAGGGAGACAACCCTGGATGGAGGGAGACAAGAGAGAGATCGAGTCAGGAGGAATAGAGAAGGAGACAAGGGAGAATGGAGATGGAGACAAGGGAGAATCGAGAGGGAGGCAAGGAGGAATAGAGAAGGAGACAAGGGAGAATGGAGATGGAGACAAGGGAGAATGGAGAGGGAGACAAGGGAGAATCGAGAGGGAGACAAGGGAGAATCGAGAGGGAGAATGGAATTGAGAAGGGAGACAAAGAGAGATGGACGAGGGTGGACAAGGGAGAATCCGAGATGGAGAGGGAGACAAGGGAGAATTAAGAGGGAGACAAGGGAGAATGGAGATGGAGACAAGGGAGAATGGAGATGGAGACAAGGGAGAATGGAGAGGGAGACAAGGGAGAATGGAGATGGAGACAAGGGAGAATCAAGAAGGGGACGAGGGAGAATGGAGAGGGAGACAAGGGAGAATGGAGAGGGAGACAAGGGAGAATCGAGAGGGAGACAAGGGAGAATGGAGAGGGAGACAAGGGAGGACTGCTCAGAACTGCAACCTAGGTTTGGCACAACTTCACAATGTGGCACGATGAGCAGCAGATGGGATAAATCAGCACTCAGGCGAGTTAGACCGCGAGTGATTGGTTGACTGGGGACATGTAAGTGTGACGTCATCGGATAACTCAGTCTGGGAAATGGAGTCCGGGAGATCGGCGGCGTCAGGGAGACCCGAAGGCGTGACGGAGGAGTTGTAGGAAGTTCTTCACTTCAGAATCTCTCACCGTGTACCCAAACTCAGGATAGGAAACATCAGTTTACAGTCGCATCCATAAACAACAGTGAGACGACAACATGAGGACCCACCACCCTTCCCCACGCTGCCAACACTCAGTCATAACCAAAGTATACTCCATCATAACATAGTCTACCACAGGTAATGACAGGGCATGTACGTCCATCTTAAACTGAATGACTCAGAAAGAAAACAGAACAGGTGCCCAGTGTCTTTAAAGCTCCACCACGCTATCAGCAACTGGACTAACCGGCTAGCCACTGCTTAGCCATTAGCACCAGCTAGTGATTAGCACCATCTGTACCTTCCACAACTTTCAGCTACAGATTTACTCGACCGCTTCGAGAAATGTATGGCACCTCCAAATGACACATCGGGGTTTAAGCGTCCTGTGGGCAGCGTCCTGTGGAGGGCATCCTGTGGCCAGCGTCCTGTGGAGGGCATCCTGTGGCCAGCGTCCTGTGGGCAGCGTTCCGTGGGCAGCGTTCCGTGGGCCAGCATCTAGAGGTCTACAGGATGACCAACACTGCACTGTGCAGCAGCAGATGAGCTATCGTCTCTGACTGTCCATCTACAAGGTGGAGCAGCAAGGTAGGAGTGTCTAATAGAGTGGACAGTGAGTGGACACAGTGTCTCAACACTCCAGCAGCACTGCTGTGTCTGATCCACTCACACCAGCACCACACACACTAACACACCACCACCACCCACACTACCACACCACCACCACGTCAGTGTCACTGCAGTGCTGAGAATGATCCACCACCCACATACTACCTGCTCTGTGGGGCTCCTGTGGGGGTCCTGTGGGGGTCCTGACGATTGAAGAACAGGGTAATACAGTACACAGAGAAACAGATGGACTACAGTCTGGACCTGTACACCTACAGAGTGTCCTGTATGGTCAGTGGAGATGATGGAGTGGACAGTGAGTGTGGATACAGGGAGGTGGACCTGTTGAGGTGGCTGTATATCTATCTACCTGTCTTTGCGTTCATTCGTCTATCTATCTATCTATCTATCTATCTATCTATCTATCTATCTATCTATCTATCTATCCATCCATCCATCCATCCCTCCATCCATCCATCCATCCTTCTTTCCTTCCTTCCTTCCTTCCATCCATCCATATATACACACTCTGGATTTAGAACTTTACGCTGGTAACGATCTGGATGGGTCTTTACTCCTTTGCTTCTTTGCCCTGGGGTCAAGAGAGGTCAGCAGTCCTTCTGCTACATTGTTGATATAGATCTGAGCCCCTCCAAAAGACCACCCGCCTTGGCTACTGCCCTGGTCAGTGATCCGTCTTTGAAATAAACACCAGTGAAATGAATATGGCCACTTAAGCACGACTACAGAACCGTACGGACGCCTCGGTTGCATATCAACGTCACTTTATTATTACATTCATAAAGCCCAACAAGAAAAAGAACACCTTTACATCATAACGCCACGGAAACAAACCCACAACCAAACCAGCAGATCATGAGGTAGACCACTGAGTTGATTAGACATTCACGACGGTCTGGTGCTTGGCGGGTTTGTGCATGTGCACAGCGGACAGTGTTTCTGAAAAAAGATTGTGAGAAGCAAATTGCATAATTTATGTGCACATCTTACTATGTACAAACGAGACACATTCTAGGGGTCGCAGTACATGGGGTCTTCACACGGACATTCCATAGTCTTTTTTGTCTTTCTACGTTTTTATTTTCCACTTCATTTAAACTGGTCCTCGTTCAGTTCGTTCAGTCAGCCCACCCGACCGGTCGGCTACATAAAGACTATTGACATTGGACCACCACTCGGACCAACGGTATAGTGCAAGTTCATGATTCTTCACGTTCCAGTACAACCACAATACAAACTCAGTTTCTACGGACCTGTGCAAAGACTTTCAGGTGACGGATCGCAGCTCCTCGGCGCTAACGAGCGTGCCATCTCGTTACGATTATCAGCCAAGAAGCTTGTAGAAATAAATAGCGATCCCTCAAAAAACGGGACGCGTTTCTTTCAGTTTAAATAAAAACAAAACAACGAAAAACTAAAAAACTAAAAAAGACCCCCCAACTAAACAACACCGGAGGCCGGGCGCTAACAGCTAACGTCTTAGGTAGATTCTTCGCGCCTTGGAAAACACGCAGGGCTCGTGAGCCCACCCTCACCCCCGCCCCTCCCACCACACCAAGAGCAACAAAGACTTAATATATTAATATCAACGTTCCATAAACTTTAAACCCCTCTTCACATCCGAGAACACACGCGGTCATCCCGAGCTTCCTACTCGGACACGTCACGACAGCTACTTCACATTTCACGTTTGGCTTGTCTGCTTTGATTAACCCAACATCGCCTGGCTTCGGGTCTCGGCTAGCTAGCTAGCTCCTTTAAGGCAGTTACTCCCGGCAACCCTGTGCAGTCCCAACAACGTTCCCATCGAACGATCAGGAATGTTGTCAGCTCAAGACGAGTAACTCTCCAGCTCGGAGCCAGCGGAATACAGTCTTCAGCTTTGGTGCTTGGCTTTGCTTAAGGAGAATCAGACCACGGCTAATGCTACTGCTAACTGTGGCAGTCTACATTCTTTACAAAGACGGCTGGTTAGAACCAGAACCAGAACCATGTACATTCAAAAGACCTTCATAGAACTTAAGGATGGCTCTCTAGCAAGAACCAGGACAATGAACACTCAGAGAACCTTCAAAGAACTTAAAGAACCTAAAAATTGTTCTTTAGCAAGAACCAGAACCAATCCATTCAGGAACAGAACCCATAACACATTGGTGGAAAAGGTCTATGAAAGTGTCTTTTGAATGCTTGAATTATTATTATTATTATTATTTTTGCATTATAAAATATTTTATATGTACATGGTTCTAGATCAGGCTCAGCACTGTAGATATAGCTAGAACCCTAACACACATATGCACATGTAACACACTACCTGTCACCCTGAAGAATGATTACACCTTGGAAAGTATGCAAATGATTTGAGTGTTCATGGTTCTATGGTCTTTAGTAAAGAACCCTTGAAGAACCCTTGAAGAGCGTAAGAACTCTAGCATATGGTGCCATACAGATATGGCAGTGGAGATTTGCATATCTGGGCTGATTTAGGGGATTCTTTGACGCTTTTTTGGCATTAGCATAGAACCGTAACACATTCCGCCAGAGAGCTGCTTGGTTCTAGATTAGTTAGTTCAGGACTACGTACTCCAGCTGCAAACTTCAAACCATAAGACATATCTGATTTCGGGTCAGCCTTTGGTCTGGAAAGCTAATTAGCATGAGAGGGTACTTGGGCAGGAGAGCGGGTAACTGGGCCGGGCAGGGAGGTTCCAGTCATGGGGGCAAGTCTATGGCTTGTGTTACGCCGAGCTCCTGGTTCTGTGGGGTTCCATGTCCTTGGTAGGTTTAGTTGGTCAAGCAATACACAAAATAGAGAAGAGGAAAAAGAGCAGTAGTAGCAAAACCCTGAGAAGAAGTGTATGTCCCCCGGGGGGCATACGAGGGGCCGAGAAAAGGGACCCCAGTTTACAATCATTTACAAAGACAAGTCCGTTCTCCGATACTACAGTGACCATCAGTACAGTCTTCACATCTTCTGCTCAGGAGCCGCTGGGAAACAGGCCGGCGGCTTGAACTGAGCATGGAGGGTGTAATCATCTTTGGGTCCATGGGCCAGTTAACGAGTCTCTCGGGCTCCGAGGTCCGTCCGAATAGTGGGTCCGTCAGGGGAGGCTGTGAAGAGTGTCGGGGAAAGAGGAAGGCTCTGAACAGTGGGTGCCAGTGCAGGTCTTTTCCACATGTAGACGAGTGCTGGTTAAACGTTGCCCTGGCAAGGGTGTCCAGTCCGACCCGCCAAAAGGAGGCACCTGACCAAATGCTTTATCCATGCTCCGCCCACTTTTGTAGCTATGTTTCAAGCTAACATTAGCATGGTGGCAAATGTTTGCTTGTTGTATAGTAGCTAGCGAAATATAGCATATTTAAGCTTCACAGCTAGCATAGCATGTTTAAATTTCACAGCTAGCATAGCATGTTTAAATTTCACAGCTAGCATAGCATGTTTAAATTTCACAGCTAGCATAGCATGTTTAAATTTCACAGCTAGCATAGCATATTTAAATTTCACAGCTAGCATAGCATGTTTAAATTTCACAGCTAGTATAGCATGTTTGGGTTTACAGCTAGCATAGCATGTTTGGGTTTCACAGCTAGCATAGCATGTTTGGGTTTCACAGCTAGCATAGCATATTTATGTTTTACAGCTAGCATAGCATATTTAAATTTCACAGCTAGCATAGCATGTTTGGGTTTCACAGCTAGCATAGCATGTTTGGGTATTACAGCTAGCATAGCATGTTTGGGTTTCACAGCTAGCACAGCATGTTTGGGTTTCACAGCTAGCATAGCATGTTTAAGCGTTACAGCTAGCATAGTATGTTTTAGTTCATCAGCTAGCTTAGCATGTCCAAGTTTCAATGCTAGCACAGCATTTTTTAGCTTTACAGGTAGTATAGCATGTTTTAAGCCTCACAGCTAGCATAATATGTTTGAGCTTCACAGCTAGCATAATATGTTTGAGCTTCACAGCTAGCATAATGTTTGAGTTTATCAGCTAGCATAGCATGTTTGAGCTTCACAGCTAGCATAGCATGTTTGAGCTTCACAGCTAGCACAGCGTGCTTGAGTTTATCAGCTAGCAGAGCATGTTTAAGTATCACAGCTAGCGTGGTGTGACTGAGTTTCACAGCCAGCGTGGTACCCGGCAGATACGCAGCCATGCTAATGCTGCTACAGTGACAGCGCTACTGGCGTACATGGCTGAACAGAGGAGTGCTTTAGCAGCGGTAAATGTGGCGTCAGAGGGACGTCCTGTGCTCCTTTAGCATTGGATGCACCTGGACTCCAACCATCAACAAGGCAGTGGAAGGTCCAGTTGGCCGCCGACCATCATAATGTAAACATGGCATAAAGGTAGCCCCACCTAGCGACAGTAGGCATGGAGGAATGCATCTGTGGGCGGAGCTTGGATAGCAATTGAGCAAATAGGCAAAAATCGGATTCCCGTCCAGTTCTCGGTTAGATGTGCCGTCCGGTGAGGAAGTAGAGGGGCCGGTCCTCGCTGCAGTTGGCCGTCTGGAACTCGTCCCGAAGGCGGAACTGCCACTCGTCCTCCAGCTCCAGGCGCACGATGGTCTGGCGCAGGGAGCTGCGGTCCTGAGAAACCACACACAGCGTCGCACCTGCACACATTGGCCGGAGAAGATGGAGAGAGGGACGTGGTGAGTGAGAGGAGGGTCATAAGACACACCTGTTAGTGTGTGTGGTGCTGGTGAGAGTGGATCAGACACCTCAGGACTGAGACTCGTCCAGCACCCAGAACTATCCAGCCCGACAGCGTCCTGAGACCGCTGAGGACCACCGGTTAAGACCTCACCTTTCAGGAAGCGGAACTTCTTCAGGAGTCCCGACACCACAAACGAGTCACACAGGTACAGCAGCAGCCCACTGAAGACCACCCCAGTGTGGTCCAGATTAACGGAGTGCGGCCTGGAGCTCACGTAGCACACACACACCTGAACACACACACACACAGAGCTACAGTTAGAGGACGCTCAGACCACCACAGCAGGGAAGACTGATCTCCTAGACTTAAATATTCTACAGCTCTGAAAAGTCTCTCATAGGGCATCTCGTGTGTTTGGTGCTGGAGATCAAATAAAAAATGAAACTGTGATTTTTAATTAGAAATTTCTAATATAAGACGTCCTGTATGTTACTGACATAGTTACTACTGTAGCTCTATTACACTGAATGATAACGTATTATTATTAGTATTGTTATTATTATTTTTATAATTATTATTATTATTATTATTATTGTTATTGTTATTGTTATTGTTATTGTTATTATTATTGTTGTTATTATTATTGTGGTTTTATTATTATTATTATTATTATTATTATTATTGTTGTGGTTTTATTATTATTATTATTATTATTATTATTAATATTGTTATTATTATTGTTGTTGTATTTTTATTATTGTTATTATTATTGTTGTTGTATTTTTTATTATTGTTGTTGTTAATAATAATAATAATAATAATAATATCATCATCATCAATCATCATTATTATTATTATTATTGTCATTTTATTATACAGCATGATACAATTTATTATTATTATTATTATTATTGTTGTTGTTCTTGTAGTTTTATTACTATTATTATTATTATTATTATTGTTATTGAAATTTTTATTATTATTATTATTATTATTATTACTGTTATTTTATTATTATTATTATCATCATCATCATTGTTATTATTATTATTTTGTTATTATTATTGTGGTTTTATTGTTTTTATTGTTGTAGTTGTATTATTATTATTATTATTATTATTATTGTAGTTTTTATTAGTGTTATTGTTGTTTTCTTATTATTGTTGTTGTTTGTTGTTGTTGTTGTTGTAGTTTTATTATTATTATGGTTGTTGTTGTTTTATTATTATTATTATTATTATTATTATTATTATTGTTGTTGTTTTGTTTTATTATTATTATTATTATTATTATTATTATTGTTTGTTGTTGTTGTTGTTTTATTATTATTATTATTATTATTATTATTATTATTATTATTATTGTTTGTTGTTGTTGTTTTATTATTATTATTATTATTATTATTTATTTTTTATTTTATTTTTTATTGTTATTGTTTTATTGTTTTTATTGTTATTGTAGTTTTATTATTCTGGGTGTTAAATTTATTATTTTTATTGTTGTTGTTTTTTGTTGTTTTGTTGTTGTTGTTGTTTTATTATTATTATTATTATTATTATTATTATTGTTGTTGTTTTTTATTGTTATTGTTTTATTGTTTTTATTGTTATTGTAGTTTTATTATTCTGGGTGTTAAATTTATTATTTTTATTGTTATTATTATTACTGTAAATTTTTGTAAATATATATATACACATATATGTAAATGAGCTCTGTTCTGATTGGCGGCACCTGAAACATTAATAACTTGAGTAACCTGAATAACTAGTCAAACCGATCCAAAACAGGCTGTATCTGGATATGGGTTTGGGATTGTATGTTAACTTGCTACATCAACTCAAACACTGAAGAATATAATATATATAAAATTAATCTATATTTATTCTGTAATGTGTTTAAATTCCTGATGACCCCACCAGCAGAAACTCCTCCAGTATTACTAATCCGGTATCTCC
>JAMWET010006039.1:80000-92500 GCA_024036415.1 Prochilodus magdalenae
TTGGATATGAGTGTGAATGAGCCAATCAGCTTTGGGAATGAGTGTGAATGAGCCAATCAGCTTTGGGAATGAGTGTGAATGAGCCAATCAGCTTTGGGTCTGAGTGTGAATGAGTCAATCAGCTTTGGGTATGAGTGTAAATGAGCCAATCAGCTTTGGGAATGAGTGTGAATGAGCCAATCAGCTTTGGATATGAGTGTGAATGAGCCAATCAGCTTTGGATATGAGTGTGAGTGAGCCAATCAGCTTTGGGTATTAGTTTGAGTGAGCCAGTCAGGTGTGTAACTCACAGGTCGGGCGGGTCCAGGTTCACTGTAATGACTGCACTGTTCGCAGTGGTGAAATGCATTGTGGGCCGCAAACTCGCTAAGTCGGATGGACACAGTGTTCCTCTTCATCTCTCCGCTTTCCTCACACTTCTCTCTTTTCACAGCTGCATAAACACAAACACACGAGTAAATAAATCATAAGCTCCTACACTGGGTTCCTCCGTTCTGGTGGAGGGATACATGCTGCAGTCAGGCACAAAATAGTCCCCCAAAGAAAACGTCTTAGTCCCAGCTTTTCCAGATTTTACCATCATCAACATTCCCTATAACACCCAGAACACACGTGTAGGTTCACTGGTGGTTTAGATAGTCATGAAAGTGTCTATATGTGTGTTCTAGACATGGAGAACCCTGGTTCCCATCACCACCACTGTAAAGAACACCTGAACCTGAGGCGGAGACGTAACAGGTCATGCAGTGTGTGTGGTAAGTACCATTCAGTCTCTGTAAACTCCTGTCTGAATACACCGCACTGCAGTGCCTGAATTTGGCATCACGAGGGCAGGGGTCAAAGGTCATCTTCTGAATATCCTCCAGGTCAGGCCACTGCAGGCCACTGGACACTGGAGCCTCTGGGTCTTCTGCTAAATCTGCAGGAGAAACAGAGCAAGGTCATCAGAGGTCCAGTCCACAGCTCTGGTAACTGACGGAGCTGGATTTCAGTGCTGCAGATATACAGGCGTAACAGCTGGAGCAGCAGCTGACCACCGGCTAACAACTGCCCTTCACCATTCCACATTCAGAGTGTCCATGTCTTCCTGATCATGCACACTGCAGCGGGTCAGTTAGTGCGGAGGAAGTGACCAACTAACACATGCACATCTGAAACATACTTTACACAGTAGATCAGAATAGAGTAAAGTAGAGTAGAGTAGAGTAGAGTAGAGTAGAATAGAATAGAATAGAATAGAACAGAATAAGAAAGAGTAGAATAGAATAGAATAGAATAGAATAGAATAGGAGTAGAAAAGAATAGAATAGAATAGAATAGAATAGGAAAGAGTAGAAGAGAAGAGAATAGAATGGAATAGAATAGAATAGAATAGAATAGAATAGTGTAGAATAGAGTAGAGTAGAGTAGAATAGAACAGGAAAGAGTAGAGTAGAATAGAATAGAATAGATTAGAATAGAATAGAATAGAATAGAATAGAATAGAATAGAATAGAATAGAATAGAATAGAATAGAATAGGAAAGAGTATAATAGAATAGAACAGAATAGGAAGGAGTAGAACAAAATAGGAAAGAATAGAATAGAATAGAATAGAATAGAATAGAGTAGAGTAGAGTAGAGTAGAGTAAAATAGAATAGACCAGGAAGGAATATTAAAAAAAAGAGCAGAATAGAACTAAATAGAGTAGAATTGCACAAACTGTAACACAATAGAATAGAAGAGAAACCAATAGAAAATAGTAATTAAAAGAGATAATAATGGAATACAATAGAACATAATGCAACCTAGAGTAGACTGAGCATTAAAGAATAAAGACGATCAGAACAAAGTAGAAGCAAGTTCGCAGAATGAAATACAATAGAGTTGAACAGCTTAGAATAGAAAGGAACAGAACAGCATAGATAAACAGGTTCAGAATAGAATAGATCAGCACTTCGAATAAGCATTAGAAAACAGCAACAGAATAAAAACAGAATAGAAGAGAATAAAAAAATAGAGTTGAAAAACAGAATAGAAAGGAACAGAATAACATCAGTAGGTTCACAATAGAATGAAATAGATTAGAATAGAATACATTAGAATAGAATAGAATAGATCAGCAGGTTCACAATAGAATAGAATAGATTAGAATAGATTAGATTAGATTAGACTAGAATAGCTTCCTCACCCTCTGCTATCTCTTCTTCGTCATACACGTCGACCTCCAGCAGACGGATGAGCATGCGAAACAGGATCCGCAGGAACTGCAGGTACGCACCTGTCTTACCCACCTGGAGCACGAACACAGACACAGATCAGCTCAGCTGGGGACCACACTCAACAACTCCACCCATTCAGTCTACTGTGGTTTAGCCCCACCCATTCACCCTTCAGTCTACTGTGGTTTAGCCCCACCCATTCACCCTTCAGTCTACTGTGGTTTAGCCCCACCCATTCACCATTCAGTCTACTGTGGTTTAGCCCCACCCATTCAGTCTACTGTGGTTTAGCCCCACCCATTCAGTCTACTGTGGTTTAGCCCCACCCATTCACCATTCAGTCTACTGTGGTTTAGCCCCACCCATTCACCATTCAGTCTACTGTGGTTTAGCCCCACCCATTCACCATTCAGTCTACTGTGGTTTAGCCCCACCCATTCAGTCTACTGTGGTTTAGCCCCACCCATTCACCATTCAGTCTACTGTGGTTTAGCCCCACCCATTCACCCCTCAGTCTACTGTGGTTTAGCCCCACCCTTCAGTCTACTGTGGTTCAGCCCCACCCATTCACCATTCAGTCTACTGTGGTTTAGCCCCACCCATTCACCATTCAGTCTACTGTGGTTCAGCCCCACCCACCTCAGCCCCAAGTATTCAGTCTGTGATTCTGACCTGTGGTGGTCCGCTCAGCAGGAGTCTCCTGGGATGAACGGTACCAGGCCCGTTATAGTCTGCGTGTTGGGGGCGTGCGGTCGTCCACTGCCGATAGTACAGAGACTGTTCGGTTGGGCTGAGGTGGTTTGGTACAGGTGGTCTGAGGGGTCCAGACCAGGCTAAATCTCCATGGGGGAGGAGGGAGCCTGAGCTGGGCTGACCCATCGCTTCCGGAGCCAGCAACCTGTACGCAGCCTGAGACAGCACCACCGTCCGGGGGAAAATCCGCGGCTTCCGGGTACTCTGAGTGGACTGGGTGGGTCTCTGAGCTCCAGGAGATGCAGAGGAGGAGGAAGAGGAGGAGGAGGAGGAAGATGATGAAGAGGAGAATGAGGGAAGAGCTGAGAAGGAGGAGCAGGTGGGGAGGCCCTGGGAGTCACACTCCTGTTTGATGTGGTGAGGGGAGGTGCTGGAGTCTGTGAAGACACTGCTACTGTTACGGCCTGCTTCAGCCTGGGAGGAGGAAGAGCCTGAGAACGCTTTGTGGGAGGAGTCAGGAACGCCGGAGGAGGTGACGTTGTTTTCTGTGAGGGAGCCTGGAAGGAGAGAGAAAGAACTTTAACGTCAGGTGATAACCCTGCTTCTCACAGGTTACCCCTCACAGTGATCAGGCTTCTTAGGGATCTGGCTCATTAGGGATCTGGCTCATTAGGGATCTGGTTTGCTAGTGATCAGGGAAGGTTTTTTTTTTTTTTTTCCTTTTCCCAGTCAGATGGTTTATGTGCCTTGCATAACAATGAGGCTCTGCATTTCACAAAAAGTTGTGAACAACCAATCATATCAGGCATGTTATTGATCTGGTTTGTTAGTGATCAGATTTGTTAGTGATCAGGTTTGTTAGTGATCAGGTTTGTTAATGATCAGGTTTGTTAGTGATCTGGTTTGTTAGTGATCTGGTTTGTTAGTGATCAGGTTGGTTAGTGATCTGGTTTGCTAGTGATCAGGTTTGTTAGTGATCAGGTTTGTTAGTGATCAGGTTTGTTAGTGATCTGGTTTGTTAGTGATCTGGTTTGTTAGTGATCTGGTTTGCTAGTGATCAGGTTTGTTAGTGATCAGGTTTGCTAGTGATCTGGTTTGTTAGTGATCAGGTTGGTTAGTGATCTGGTTTGCTAGTGATCAGGTTTGTTAGTGATCTGGTTTGTTAATGATCAGGTTTGTTAGTGATCTGGTTTGTTAATGATCAGGTTTGTTAGTGATCTGGTTTGTTAGTGATCTGGTTTGTTAGTGATCAGGTTTGTTAGTGATCTGGTTTGTTAGTGATCTGGTTTGTTAGTGATCTGGTTTGCTAGTGATCTGGTTTGTTAGTGATCAGGTTTGTTAGTGATCTGGTTTGTTAGTGATCTGGTTTGTTAATGATCAGGTTTGTTAGTGATCAGGTTTGTTAGTGATCAGGTTTGTTAGTGATCTGGTTTGTTAATGATCAGGTTTGTTAGTGATCTGGTTTGTTAGTGATCTGGTTTTTAAGTGACCAGGCATGTTAGTGATCAGGTTTGTTAGTGATCTGGTTTGTTAGTGATCAGGTTTGTTAGTGATCTGGTTTTTAAGTGACCAGGCATGTTAGTGATCTGGTTTGTTAGTGATCAGGTTTGTTAGTGATCTGGTTTTTAAGTGACCAGGCATGTTAGTGATCAGGTTTGTTAGTGATCTGGTTTGTTAGTGATCAGGTTTGCTAGTGATCAGGTTTGCTAGTGATCAGGTTTGTTAGTGATCAGGTTGGTTAGTGATCTGGTTTGCTAGTGATCAGGTTTGTTAGTGATCTGGTTTGCTAGTGATCAGGTTTGTTAGTGATCAGGTTTGCAAGTGATCAGGTTGGTTAGTGATCAGGCATGTTAGTGATCAGGTTTGCTAGTGATCAGGTTGGTTAGTGATCAGGCATGTTAGTGATCAGCTTTGTTAGTGATCAGCTTTGTTAGTGATCTGGTTTGCTAGTGATTAGGTTTGTTAGTGATCTGGTTTGTTAGTGATCAGGTTGGTTAGTAATCAGGCATGTTATTTCTGGGTAATTTTATTCCTGTGGTTTGCCCAGTGATCAGGTTGGTTAGATGATCGGTTTATGGTGATCTGTTTGCAGTAATCAATGAGTTGCTGTGTTTGGTTCACAGGTTTGTTGGTGATCTGATTTGTTTGTTACCAGGCTAGTTAGTGATCAGGCATGTTATTGATCTGGTTTATTATTGATCTGATTGTTTTGTTACCAGGCTAGTTTTGGTTATTGGTTTCTTATTGATTTAGCTTGTCAGTAATCAAACTTGTTAGTGATCTAGTTTGTTTGTGATCTGTGGGTCAGTAATCAGGCTTGTTAGTGATCAGGTTTTTAAGTGACCAGGCATGTTAGTGATCAGGTTTGTTAGTGATCTGGTTTGTTAGTGATCTGGTTTGCTAGTGATCAGGTTGGTTAGTGATCTGGTTTGTTAGTGATCAGGTTTGTTAGTGATCAGGTTTGCTAGTGATCAGGTCGGTTAGTAATCAGGCACGTTATTGATGTGGTTTGGTAGTGATCAGGTTTGTTGGTGATCTGATTGGTTTGTTACCAGGCTAGTTAGTGATCTGGTTTCTTATTGATTTAGCTTGTCAGTAATCAAACTTGTTAGTGATCTAGCTTGTTTGTGATCTGTGTGTCAGTAATCAGGCTTGTTAGTGATCTTTCTCAGTAGTGATCTCCTGCGTTAGAATCTCACCGGATGCTCGGGTGGTGGCACTGCCATTGCTCGGTGGCCTCTCCAGCTCCATCTGCAGGTCGTCCGACTCTGCACTTCGTTCTTCTTCTTCCTCTTCACGTTCCCCTCTTCGCCCCTCTTCCCTGATTGGGTTTGCCATGGCGTCAGGAATCACGCTGGGTGTGACATAGGAGCAGGCCACACCCACTTCCTGCTCCAGGGCTGTGCGGGTCAGGTAGCTGGAGTCAATCAGACGCAGGTCACAGTACTTCAGAGACCTGGAGGAACACAAACACACTGGGTTATTTTTGACAAACAGAAAGCATGTCCTGCCCGATCCACTACATGTGGGGCATGGTGGGGGCTACTCATCGCTGTAACCCCCACCTGCTCCAGATGGACAGTGGCTGTAAGTCAGGTGATTGCGCTCCTGTTTACCTGGGGAAAGTTTCTCCGAGAGGGTCTTTCCCTGTCAGGATTACGATGCAGGGTAGATCCTCTAAATCTTCGTAGGTGAGGGGAACCCAGTCTTCATTCTTACAGCCACGCCACGCCTGCAAAACGTAAACATCTTCAGTGAACACAAAGTCTAAGATTAACGAGAGTCAGTTTGGGAATGGGCTTTGGGATTAAGTGACGGGATCCATAGATGGGGAAGAGGTGCTACAGTGCAGGGAATGTCTCGTTCCATGTGTGGAAAATGGCTCCAGAGCAGATGTTAATGATTGGCTAAAAGGAGGGACTGCATGTGGGCGTGGCCAAAGACCATAGTGTGAAGGAAGTAGCTGAATCTGCAGGTGTGTGGAAGCGTACGGTCATACGGGTCTACCAGCAGTGGATACAATCCCAGCCTACAGGGAATTCTCCTCGGAACTGTGCCAGGGAAGGCATCCACCAAACTGACCAATTCTCTGATGTACGAGTGTCCTCACCCTCAGTCGTGCACAGAAGTGCTTGGCGAGGCTGATTTCGGACGCTGGTCCTCCGAGCAGGACTGCGAACCTGTACTGCAGCCCCAGCCTCTCCTGAGCCTCCTCCAGACGCTCCCGCGCCAGCCGTGCCAGCTGCAGAGAGGGTACGCGCACTAGCAGCATGTGGCCCCGCCCCCCACGGCCCCCACACCGAAGCACGCACTCCACCATCGCCAGCGTCTGGGGGGTCACGTGGTCACGCAGCGACGGGCACACGGTCAGAGCCATCAGGGCCTCCGTGTACTGCTGAATCAGCAGATAGCTGCGGACCACCATGCTGTGTAATGGAGGGTGCCTGAGAGACGGACAGACAAACAAATAATGAACACCAACAGGTAACTACAGACCACCATGCTGTGCATATGTAGACAGATAGACAGATGGACAGACGGACAGACAGACAGACAGACAAATAATGAACACCAACAGGTAACTACAGACCACCATGCTGTGTAATGGAGGGTGCCTGAGAGACGGACAGACAGACAAATAATGAACACCAACAGGTAACTACAGACCACCATGCTGTGTAATGGAGGGTGCCTGAGAGACGGACAGACAAACAAATAATGAACACCAACAGGTAACTACAGACCACCATGCTGTGCATATGTAGAAAGATAGACAGACAGATGGACAGACGGACAGACAGACAGACAGACAGACGGACAGACAGACAGACAGACAGACAGACAGACAGACAGACAGACGGACAGACAGACAGACAGACAGACAGACAGACAGACAGATGGACGGACAGACGGATAGATAGACAGACAGATGGACAGACGGACAGACAGACAGACAGACAGACAGACAGACAGACAGACAGACAGACAGACAGACGGACAGACAGATGGACAGACGGACAGACAGACAGACAGACAGATGGACGAACAGACGGATAGATGTATATATACATTTATTTGTGTGTTCTTTGACTTGTTTGCTGCTCCTTCACGGTTTCTATTACACTGCTGTCTGTATGTGTGTGTGTATGTATGTGTAGGTGTGTGTTTGTGTATGTGTAGGTGTGTGTGTGTGTGTTTGTGTAGGTGTGTGTGTGTGTCTGTGTGTATGTATGTGTGTGTATATATGTGTGTGTGTGTATATGTATGTGTAGGTGTGTGTGTGTGTATGTGTAGGTGTGTGTTTGTGTAGGTGTGTGTGTGTGTCTGTGTGTATGTATGTGTGTGTATATATGTGTGTGTGTGTATATGTATGTGTAGGTGTGTGTGTGTGTGTGTGTGTGTGTGTGTTTGTGTAGGTGTGTGTGTGTGTATGTGTGTGTAGGTGTGTGTATGTATGTGTGTGTATGTGTAGGTGTGTGGTGTGTGTTTGTATGTGTGTGGTGTGTGTGTGTAGGTGTGTGTGTGTGTGTGTGTGTGTGTGTAGGTGTGTGTTTGTGTATGTGTGTTTGTATGTGTAGGTGTGTGTTTGTGTAGGTGTGTGTGTGTATGTATGTGTAGGTGTGTGTATGTAGGTGTGTGTGTGTGTATGTGTGTGGTGTGTGTGTGTGTGTGTGTATGTGTGTGTAGGTGTGTGTATGTAGGTGTGTGTGTGTGTATGTGTGTGGTGTGTGTGTGTGTATGTGTGTGGTGTGTGTGTGTGTGTATGTATGTGTGTGTATCTGTGTGTGTCTAGGTGTGTGGTGTGTGTGTGTATGTGTAGGTGTGTGTTTGTATGTGTGTGGTGTGTGTGTGTAGGTGTGTGTTACAGGAGAACATTAGTAAGTGTATGAATGGGTAACCCTAACAGACGTGATTATGTGGGTCTATAAACGCGGGTTTGGCGTTCGGTAATGTACAGTGCTAAATGAATAATTCACCTGACAGTATCTGGACATGCTGTAGTGTACTGTGTAATCAGTAGCTCAGTGTAAAGTGACTGACCGCTCAAGCAAGGCGCTGACCATCCTCTCGAAGGCGTCGTCGGAGCGCAGGATAGGGCTGGCCACGCCCCACTGCAGAGAGCGGCTGTAGTCCTTCAGTCCAAAGTACACCAGGCCTTTGGGAGCCGGCTCCCCCTGCAGGAGGCGAGAGGGGTGGATTATTACTGGGTGAAGATTATTGTTATGATCTTTCATTTCTAGGGAAATGATCAGTATCCACAGTAACAGCACTGGCAGGAGAAGTCATGGTTGGGGTAGCTATCATCAAATCCATGTTTGGTCCCATCTTTGACCTCCAGTCAGGTGGGTGTGCCTGGGGGTCAGATGTACTCACAGGTGTGTGGTTGCTGGGCCAGTGGACCTCGTTGTTGACACTGATGCGCGACTGCTGGCTCTGCAGGGTGAACGGGAAGGAGCTGACCTGCAGCACCAGAACGTTCTCCGCCTCCAGAACCTCAGCACAGTTCACCACCCGGTCCGCCACACCCTGAAGCTCACTGTGAGAGACCGAGCCTGACATAGAACTAACAGAGAGAGAGAGAGAGAGAGAGAGAGAGAGAGAGAGAGAGAGAGAGAGCGAGAGAGAGAGAGAGATAAACATCTCTATGCTTTGTCCACTTTGGTTTGTGCGGGTTCAGCGATGGACAGCGAGCAGTGAGTGCGTACCTGGTCAGGTCCACGTGCGAGTTGTCGTGGATGAGGACGAAGAGCGTGTACGGGTTCTGTTTGACTTTCCTCATGAAGGTCTCCATCCTGCTGTGAACGTCGCTGTCCAGACGAGCCACGTACTTCTCGGCTTTCTGTAGAGCTGAGGAGGTGTCCTCCATCCCCAGGTCCACCAGCACACCTGACACGCATTTTAATTATCGCTACTGATTAGAATCCTGATCATTATAATTACACAGGGATATTATAATAATTATCAATGATCAAATATAACTCTGAAACTGGGACCTGTCAAAACGAGGTACTGAACTTCTCAGGTGAGTTCACATGACTTAGGGTGAGTTTGGATGATCAATGAGAAGTTCAAGTGAGTTCAGAAAGGTCTAGCCACATTCTGGCAAGTCTGGTTTGGGGACGTTCAGGTGAGTTCAGGTGAGATTGGGTACGTTCAGGTAAGTCTGGGTAAAGTCAGGCTAATTTGGATGGGGTTGGGTATGTTCAGGTGAGTCTGGGTAAAGTCAGGTGAGTTCAGGTGAGATTGGGGACGTTCAGGTAAGTCTGAGTAAAGTCAGGTGAGTTCAGGTGGGGTTGGGTATGTTCAAGTGAGTCTGGGTAAAGTCAGGCGAGTTCAGGTGAGATTGGGGATGTTCAGGTGAGCCTGGGTAAAGTCAGGCGAGTTCAGGTGAGATTGGGGATGTTCAGGTGAGCCTGGGTAAAGTCAGGCGAGTTCAGGTGAGATTGGGTACGTTCAGGTAAGTCTGGGTAAAGTCAGGCGAGTTCAGGTGAGATTGGGGATGTTCAGGTGAGCCTGGGTAAAGTCAGGCGAGTTCAGGTGAGATTGGGGATGTTCAGGTGAGCCTGGGTAAAGTCAGGCGAGTTCAGGTGAGATTGGGGATGTTCAGGTGAGCCTGGGTAAAGTCAGGTATCAGTGAGATTCAGGTGTTCAATTGTGGGATATTTCAGAGGGGATGTTCAGGTGAGCCTGGGTAAAGTCAGGCGAGTTCAGGTGAGATTGGGGATGTTCAGGTGAGCCTGGGTAAAGTCAGGCGAGTTCAGGTGAGATTGGGGATGTTCAGGTGAGCCTGGGTAAAGTCAGGCGGGTTAAGGTAAGTGTCTAATGCCTTACCTGACTGGCGGATGCGGCGGGCCGTCTGATGCAGAAGCACGTGTGAGGGGGGCACCAGAACGAGAAAGTCGACCTTAGAGAATCGGCCCAGGTCAAGACTGTGGCTGCCTGAGTCTGCGATTCCACACACCAGAGACAGCAGACTCCGCGCTACGCTCAGCTGAGGAGCGTTTATCTGAAACGCCTCGTTCAGCATCTCTGAGAACACAATAAACAACACAGAGATCAAACAAACACACTGGCACACAAACAAACACACTGGCACACAAACAAACACACTGGCACACAAACAAACACACTGGCATACAAACAAACACACTGGCATACAAACAAACACACTGGCATACAAACAAACACACTGGCACACAAACAAACACACTGGCATACAAACAAACACACTGGCACACAAACACACTGGCATACAAACAAACACACTGGCATACAAACAAACACACTGGCATACAAACAAACACACTGGCACATAAACAAGCACACTGGCACACAAACAAACACACTGGCACACAAACAAACACACTGGCATACAAACAAACACACTGGCACATAAACAAGCACACTGGCACACAAACTAACACACTGGCATACAAACACACTGGCACACAAACAAACACACTGGCATACAAACACACTGGAACACAAACAAACACACTGGCACACAAACAAACACACTGGCACATAAACAAACACACTGGCACATAAACAAACACACTGGCATACAAACACACTGGAACACAAACAAACACACTGGCACACAAACAAACACACTGGCACATAAACAAACACACTGGAATAATAAACAAACAGAATAGATAGATAGATAGATAGATAGATAGACAGACAGACAGACAGACAGACAGACAGACAGACAGATAGACAGATAGATAGATAGATAGATAGATAGATAGATAGATAGATAGATAGACAGACAGACAGACAGATAGAGAGATAGATAGATAGATAGATAGATAGATAGATAGATAGATAGATAGATAGACAGACAGACAGTGTGTAGTAGTGCCTTACCACTCCCCATGTCCGGCACCATGGCGGCCGCCTCCTCACAGTGGATGTATTCACTGAGGTCAGACCGAAAAGGCTGGACAACCTGCTGCTTCCTCCTCCGCTGATACCGGACCAGCTCCTTCTCCAGATCATCACCTAACACACACACACAGGTAAACACACACGCGTAAACACACACGCGTAAACACACACAGGTAAACACACGCGTAAACACACACGCGTAAACACACACGCGTAAACACACACAGGTAAACACACGCGTAAACACACACAGGTAAACACACGGGTAAACACACACGCGTAAACACACACAGGTAAACACACGCGTAAACACACACAGGTAAACACACAGGTAAACACACACGGGTAAACACACACAGGTAAACACACACGCGTAAACACACACGCGTAAACACACACGGGTAAACACACACGGGTAAACACACACACGTAAACACACGCGTAAACACACACAGGTAAACACACACGGGTAAACACACGGGTAAACACAGATGGGTAAACACACACGGGTAAACACACACGCGTAAACACACATGTAAACACACACGCGTAAACACAGACGGGTAAACACACACGGGTAAACACACACGCGTAAACACACGAGTAAACACACACGCGTAAACACACACGCGTAAACACACACGCGTAAACACACACACGTAAACACACGCGTAAACACACACAGGTAAACACACACGCGTAAACACACACGCGTAAACACACACGCGTAAACACAGACGGGTAAACACAGACGGGTAAACACACACGGGTAAACACACACGCGTAAACACACACGTAAACACACACGCGTAAACACAGACAGGTAAACACACACGGGTAAACACACACGCGTAAACACACACGGGTAAACACACGCGTAAACACACACGCGTAAACACACACACGTAAACACACACACGTAAACACACGCGTAAACACACACGGGTAAACACACACGGGTAAACACACACGCGTAAACACACACGGGTAAACACACACGCGTAAACACACACGGGTAAACACACACGCGTAAACACACACAGGTAAACACACACAGGTAAACACACACGCGTAAACACACACGCGTAAACACACACAGGTAAACACACACGGGTAAACACACACGGGTAAACACACGCGTAAACACACACGCGTAAACACACACAGGTAAACACACACGGGTAAACACACACGCGTAAACACACACAGGTA
>JAMWET010006039.1:97500-135000 GCA_024036415.1 Prochilodus magdalenae
TATCTGACATGCTAAACACGTGATCCATCAAAGCCAAGAATTCAGAGACCTCCTGAAGCAGAGAGGGAGCATCTCCCATCATAGCCAAAGGGCTGGCCAGTGCTACCCCAGCATGGAGGTCACCCTTCATAGGTCGGGGTGCTCAAGCCTATCCCAGGCCTCACTGGGCGTAAGGCAGGAAACACCCTGGACAGGCTGCCAGTCCTTCACAGGGCAGACACACCTAACGCGGCAATCTAGCATCTCCAGTTCACCTGGCTGCAGTTGACTACCCACCATGCCGCCCTGAGGCTGGTGATGCCTGTAACTGGTCATGTGACTGTGTTGACGTGGTACTTCAGTCCAGTGTAAATGATGGACAGATGTAGGTATGTCCAGTGGGCTCAGTGCTCCAGTGGCAGGTGTGTGAACTGGTGGGTCCGTGTGTGTGGGAGTGGGTTACCTATAGGTAGAGTCTTGGTGGTATGTGTGGTTCCAGTCAGAGGTTTAATGAAGCTGCATTCTCGGCCCATTTCAGGAGTTCCGAATATTCCTGAAGACGAACTGGACTGACCTCGCGCCGGGGGGGAGTCTGTCGGGGGGAATGTACATACATCAGAACGTTTCAGCCAGCAACGCTAACACTGAATAGCCACAGGTGAACACTAGTGTTCAAACTATGGCATGCTAACTGGTTACTATGAGCGTCCATTCATTACTAGCAACATTAGCATGTACAGGTGAACTGAGAATGGCTGGATTCATTAGTAAATAAAGAAAATATAATATATCACAATAATAATAATAAAATAATAATAATAACTTATTATAAGTTGATCGACTGGTCAGTAAAGAGCAGAGCAGCTGAAGAAGTGTATATTTTCCGAGAGTGGTAGTAATCATTGGTTTAATAAGTGAATGTTAGAATCACACGTATAATATATAGCATATCATCCGTCCATCATGGCTGATCTGTAGGTGAGCTTCCAGCTGAGAACATCCTGGGAACAGGTAAAGCTGTCTCCTCTATGAGCGGATCAGCGCTGATGTCTAGCACTGAGGGGCTACCAGCGCAGGGGAATCCTCTCCAGGACTCTCAGGACTACACACACTCTACCTCTCAGTCCTCCTAATCTGTCTATCTATCTATCTATCTATCTATCTATCTATCTATCTATCTATCTATCTCACTCACTCACCCACACACTCACTCACTCACTCACTCACTCACTCACTCACTCACACACTCACTCACTCACTCACACACTCACTCACTCGCTTACTCACACTCTCCTTCTCTCCCTCTCCCTCTCCCTCTCCCTCTCTCACTCTCTCTCTCTCTCTCTCTCTCGAAATGATCACATGGGAACCCCTCAGAGCAGCTACAGTCACCTGAGCATCAGCTCCACTGTGGGTCTCCTGCCCTGTTTCATCACCCAGCAAGACCACATGCGTCGGCTCCACCTGTGCAGTTACTCCCTCCTGGACTAATCAGACTGGATCTAATCAGACTGGATCTAATCAGACTGGACTATTTAGACTGGATCTAATCAGACTGGATCTAATCAGACTGGATCTAATCAGACTGGACTAATCAGACTGGACTAATCAGACTGGACTAATCAGACTGGATCTAATCAGACTGGACTAATCAGACTGGATCTAATCAGACTGGACTAATCAGACTGGATCTAATCAGACTGGACTAATCAGACTGGATCTAATCAGACTGGATCTAATCAGACTGGATCTAATCAGACTGGATCTAATCAGACTGGATCTAATCAGACTGGATCTAATCAGACTGGACTAATCAGACTGGATCTAATCAGACTGGACTAATCAGACTGGATCTAATCAGACTGGACTAATCAGACTGGATCTAATGGATGTTCTAAGCTCCTCCTCCTGTTAGTTCTGTGTTCCCCCCCCCACACACACTTCCTATGTCTAACTCCCGTGTTTTTCTTTTCCTGTGTAACAAACTGATTTTCTGTGAAGCTGCTTTGAGAAAACGTTGGTTGTAAAAAGCGCTACACGAATAAGTATTGATTGATTGATTGATGATGGTTCAATCACGTTTCTTGGCTGCCTGTTATTTTGGCACAGCTCTCGATAGTAAGACCCTATAGAGGTGGTGAATGCTCTGAGAGCCTTTAACAGTGGTAGGGTTTAATCGGTTCTGGTAATGTACACGTGGGTGACGTGATGGAGCTCCATCGCAGTTCTAGGACATGTGGGCTAAACACTGAACGTGCTGGTGAGCCCAAGGTGGTGACGGTGCAGACTCTTACCTGAGAGGGAGAGGGAGGAGGGACTGTGGCCGTTTGTCCCCCCGTTCTCTTTGCTGCTTAGCGAGGATGAGGAGGATGTGGGCTTTGATGAAGATGCTCCAGAAAACTGCCTCGTCTTACAGTCTGAGGGAACAAGCGACCGGGGGAAGGTTAAAGCGAGTGCAGCTGTAAAATCCACTGGGATGTTGTAACCCAATCCTAACGTACGCGTTAGCACAGCCTCCGTAACACAGTGAACGTACATTTTCAGCATTTTCAGTTCAAAATTTAAATATATCAGCCTTCTGTTCACCCGTAAATGTATCGAGACTGACTCAGTGCAGCCGAACATTCACAATTTAACGTTACTGAGAAGGAATTAGGAATTGGAACTGAATCTGGATGAAGACTACATGGACAAACTGACAATAATGTCGAATTACATTAACGCAAAATAAGAATTAGATTAGGATTAGAATTAAGAAAGAGAAGATTCTAGGAAAACCAAGACTCTACACTGGTTAATGGGATTTCCAAGCAATAAAAGTAATCAAAAAATAAAATAATTATTCAATTAAACAACACAAACACAACATGAATTAACAGATAAAATTCTAAAACTGAAAAAATGTTCAAAAAATTAAAACATAAGTTAATTATTTAGATTTATTTAAATCTAATTTTTTTTCATTTTTTTTTTAGAAAATGCAGTTATATTGTATATGTATTTATATGTATTTATGTATATGTGGTTGGTGTAGCTCAGCCGGTAACCGCTACCCAGAGTGCCATCTCTACATGTGGGAGACTGGGGTTCAAATCCTGGTCTAGGTGACTGTGCTGTGCTACACTAATAAGAGCCCTTGGGCCAGACTCCTAACACTACACTGGCCTAGCTGTAATGTGGTTAACCTTGTAAGTCGCTCTGGATAAGAGCGTCAGCTAAATGCTGTAAATGTATTGTAAACAGTAAGCATATCTAAACATACAATACCCTCCTGAGAAAGAGAAAGAAAAAATAAATAAATAAACAAAAAAGGACCAAAAAAATAATAAACGTATAAAATAAAGCCATCCTTATGGAAAATAAATAAATAAGAATGTACGAAATTTAACATTCTGTGGAGTTTATGTGCTTATTTTCCCAAAAATCTTCTACATCGCCGTTTGCCACGGTGTAATTATTGGATTCTATATAAACAAGTCTACTATATCAAATATATACATATATATATACACAGCATGTGTCTTCTATTATAACTCATTTGTAAGATACCTAGCTCTTATATCTTACTGTATCTAACGGTTATATAATCTTCTGAATAATGAACTACCTGATGAACTGAGGTAATGAGCTCATTAAGCCAGGTAAGGGTATATAGGTGTAACTGTATTGCATGTGTAAGGCACCTTTCCAGCAGATGAGTGCTCCCTTGCACAGCGCGCCCTGAGAGTTCTTCACCAGGTAGTACTTTAAGTGCTTCTGCTTCTTGGGCTGCGTGCTCAGCTTCAGGTTGATGTGGTTGGAGAATTCGGTGAAGTAGCGGAAGCCTCTCTCACCGCAGCCCACGCAGCTCCCTGAAAACCCTGCACACACACACGCACCACCACACAACACACCGCTCACGCTCAGCATCTGGAGGCTACTCGGCGGATGACCCAAGGCTGAAGCCAAGGCTGTCTCACAGGAGGAGGGGGAGCTGAGCTTGAGGGAACCAGCTGTCCTGCTATTTTGTGATTCCTTTGGACTGGCCGGGTATCAACACCTCCCCACATTAAACCCATACTGCTCGTGTTTGTGGGCGGAGTTTGATGATTTGTATTTGATGAAGAGGCACTGAACTCACGGCTGAGAGCCACACTCACCCAAAAGTGCATTTTTCCCGTTCTCGTCCGGCAGGAAGCGCTTGTCTACAGCGCACACCAGGATGTGCTCGGGGATGCTGGGGGATTTGGCTCCCACCAGCTCAAATCCGGCCGGGACCTCGATGGATTCCATTGCCATGGAAACCAGCCGGAGGTCCTTTCCCGCCTGACAGAAACCTGGAGACACAGAGTGTATGAGTGTGGAGCAGTTCAACAACGCAATGTGGAAAACAGCCACCGGATCCGATCCGCAAGGGGGCTCGGACCGCAGGCCACCAAGAATTCAGACTGAGGTCTATAAGGGAGGATTTAGGCTTTGGTTTATTAGAACAATTATTATTTTACTATAATGATAATAATAATAGTAATAGTAATAATAATAATAATAATAATAATAATAATCATAATAATAATAATAAGAAAAATAAGAAAATAGAAAAATAATAAGAAAAAGAGGAAGAAGAAGAAGAGAAGGAAAAGGAAGAGGGCGAAGTAGACGAGGAAGAAGAAGAAGAGGAAAAAGAAGAGGAAGAGGAAGAAGAAGAGGAGGAAGAAGAAGAAGAAGAGGAAGAAGAAGAAGAAGAAGAAGAAGAAGAGGAAGAAGAAGAAGAAGAAGAAGAAGAAGAAGAAGAAGAAGAGGAAGAGGAAGAAGAAGAGGAAGAGGAAGAAGAAGAAGAAGAAGAAGAGGGAGATGATGAAGAAGAAAAAGAAGAAGAAGAGGAGGAAGAAGAAGAACAAGAAGAAGAGGAAGAAGAAAAAGAGGAAGAGGAAGAAGAAGAAGAAGAGAAAGAAGAAGAGGAAGAGTTGTGGAGCACGATGTAGCTCAGTATGGTTCATAATAACGTGTAAATACAGCAGATATAAATTAAAGATCCGTATAATAAATGTGTAAATTAATAGTGATTAATGATAAATGTGTAAATTAATAATGATTAATAATAAATGTGTAAATTAATAGTGATTAATGATAAATGTGTAAATTAATAATGATTAATGATAAATGTGTAAATTAATAGTGATTAATAATAAATGTGTAAATTAATAATGATTAATAATAAATGTGTAAATTAATAGTGATTAATAATAAATGTGTAAATTAATAATGATTAATGATAAATGTGTAAATTAATAGTGATTAATAATAAATGTGTAAATTAATAATGATTAATAATAAATGTGTAAATTAATAGTGATTAATAATAAATGTGTAAATTAATAATGATTAATAATAAATGTGTAAATAATAGTGATTAATAATAAATGTGTAAATTAATAGTGATTAATAATAAATGTGTAAATTAATAATGATTAATAAATGTGTAAATTAATAATGATTAATAATAAATGTGTAAATTAATAATGATTTTTTTTTGCTTCTGTTTTTTTCGTTTGTCTCAGCAGAAGCAGCCTGAGGGGAACTCCACATTCTGCTGCAGTCTTCCTCCAATACCTGAGTACCATATACCTGTGCAGTGTGTACAGGTGAGCACTGCTGAATCTGTCGACTGGAGAACTTGAAATGAAGCATCCTCTATACCCGTCTCTTATCCTTTAAGCCCAGTCCTCATTAGACCCTGTCATCTATCAGTAACGGCTGATCAATGTTTTACCATCTACTGTGCAGCAGCCGTCAGGTGGTGGGCCCTGGAGGTAAGGCAGGGGTGGGCTGCTGGTGTCCGATTCGTCGTCATCATCCATGTCCTCAAGGACACTGGACGTCTGGGAGTTCATCAGCACATGACTGGCAGCGTCGGACCGGAGGCTGAAGTCCATTTTGGACTTAATGTCTGTAAAGAAAAGCAGAAAGGAGTCGCATCACAGCGTCATGGAGGTTCGACCGTTTTCCCACACTGTGCCACGAGTCCCAGGAGAACTGAGGCGAGGCAGTCAGAAGCTACTTCTCAGATGTATGACTTTTCCAAGTGTACACAACTATTTCAATAAAGACATTTTCTAAGGCTAGCTGTGCTAAGCTAAGGCTAGCTGTGCTAAGCTAAGGCTAGCTGTGCTAAGCTAAGGCTAGCTGTGCTAAGCTTAGAACATTTGTAGGTCACGAAATTGAGCATGACCCAGCTCAAACTGCTTTTGCAGAGTCAGTCTCACCATCCAGGTTGGTGGGGTACTGGTCAGGCTCCAGGTACAGCTGTGTGAAAATGGGCTGTGGGTCCCCGGTGCTGGAGCGCAGCGATGCCTCGATGGAGTTATGGAGCGCCTCCTCGAAGCGAGCAGACTTCAGCTGGCCTGCGTACGAATTTCCCATTTTCTAAAAGCAGCGACAAAAAAATACACCATTAACAGCCGAACACGGTCTCCTGAACCGCGGCCTGGTATCACCGCGGCCCACCTCGCCGGACATGGGTCCAGACAAGTAGCAGGACCCCCCAACTGAGGTCACTAAATACCACTTACACTACACACTGGGCATTCAGTCATCCACAGTGCATCCACAGAATTCATAGGAGATATTGAAAATTCATAGCTGATGCTGAAAATGATTAGCGGATACTGAATAGTTCAAAACAGATACTGAATAGTTCAAAGCAGATACTGAATAGTTCAAAGCGGATACTGAATAGTTCAAAGCGGATACTGAATAGTTCAAAGCAGATACTGAACAGTTCAAAGTGGATACTGAATAGTTCAAAGCAGATACTGAATAGTTCAAAGCAGATACTGAACAGTTCAAAGTGGATACTGAACAGTTCAAAGCAGATACTGAACAGTTCAAAGCAGATACTGAACAGTTCAAAGCAGATACTGAACAGTTCAAAGCAGATACTGAATATAATTTAGAGTAGAAGATGAATATACATACATATATATGTATATAGATACGCTTATATATGTATATATTTATTACTATGACTCTCTATGTAAATAACGCTGTACTTGCACTTCTAGTTGGATGGAAACTACACTTTATTGGCTCTGTACCTGTACTCTGCACCTGAGTTGAATCTAATCTATCTAATCTAATACTTCATAAAATATTATTCCACAATTCAGTCAATACTGAATAATTCATAATAGATGTTGAATTGTTCACTGTAGACCCTAAAAGCTTCATAAATGTTATTTTCATAATTTGAAGTAGAAACTAAAAACAATGAAAATGCTAAATTTCTACTAATAGAAATACTTAATAGAATTAACTGAACACTAACCCTGGAGTTTGAAGGTTTATGGATGAACAAAAACACCCGGGACCTAAAGAGGGCCAATGAGGCCTCGTAAATATAAAAATATATAAATATGCAAATTTTTTATTGTTTAAAAGTGCTTTTCTATTTTAGCGGTTCACTGTAGATGCTTTACGGACGCTCTCCTGGTCCAGTTTGAATGAATTTTCTATTAGATTAATTTTATATTTTAAAAGATTTACTAAAAATGGCCCTAACTCTAACTGACACCTCGATCTGGATCTACTGGATCTACTGGATCTACTGGATCTAACACCGATCCAGCAAACAGTTAAGTGTTAATGAGTACCACTATTACAGCAACCATCTCAAATTACAGCTGGATCTTCATAAGTCAGAGTCTTTTCATCTTCTAAACTCAATTTTACATATTAGTACATACAGTTAAAAAACACAACATCCCACCCGCACAGTCCCCCGGGGTCATCGGGACCGCCGATGTTACAGACCAAACACAGAATCTCCGGCAAACAGCTTGTGGAGTTCCGTCCTTGTGCTCCGTCTGGGAACACTCCACCGCCAGTGAAGCTACAGGCGAAACCCCTCAGCTGTCAAACTCCACAAACACAACCTCGCTGTAAGGCTAGTCGCTGCAGCTGCAAGGCCAGACTGCCCAAGCTAACCAGGTGTACTCAGTCACCCTGCTCAAGGACAACGTCCTGAGTGCCACCCACCGTAAGAGTCACCATCATGGCCAAGGACGTCCAGCTGGCCGTCTACTAAAACTGAGCTGCCGTCTCCAAAACATCCAGCTCAATATCAAACCATGCTAACGTAGCTGATAATGAATGGACGCTAGTAGCCACCTAGCATGGCGTGATGTGCATTAGTAGCTGAGGTTTATTCATTAATAGCATCTTTAGGGAATGGCTCAATCACACCGTGCTAACAATCAGTGAACTTGTAGCCACCAAATAGCATCATGTGATTGGTTTAACTGTGCTCAGGTTCAGTCATTATTAGCAAACGTAGCATTTTTGACTAAGCAAACCCAAAAACCCCACGTTCCCTTTCAAGAACATGCTCAACCAAACAATGCCAATGTAGCTAACGATGAAGATAAGCTATTAGCCACAGAATAGCATGATATAGGAAGAAAGTTATGCCATAACTTTAGCATTAGCCTGTTAGCCTGCCAATTAAACTGACTGCTCCGGCTAAGATAAGCTCTTTTAAGAGCCTCCGAGCTGAAAGCATGCGGGCAGCTGACCCGTGCTAGCTTTTAGCAATTGTTGGAATTCTCCATGGTGCATTCCTTGACCTCCAATGCCCGAGTGTGGAGCGTTACTGCACACATTCACGTAAACCGTACGGGATTGTTTTCCTGACCTTCCTAGGCCTGCTTTTTAAAGATCCTGGGCTAGTGTCAGACCAGAGCATCGTCATGCCCTGGGACGTCCAGCTCGACCGCTGTGGAAATTAGCTACCTCATTATTCCAATGAGAAATTTACATGTTAGCATGATGCTAACTCAAGCTTTCAGCAATGCTAGCTAGCATTTCTTAATGCCTCATATACCAAATCATGGCACATGCTCTCAGTGCATTGGTGGCGTACTCTCGGTTCCTAACATGGTTGGTCATGTTCTCTGAAGGTCTTTGATGGTGCTTGGTTGGAGCTCCCTGAACTGGCTCGGTACTACACTGCAGATCAATGGAACGGCCAGTGCCAAGCGAGGGGTATGTAGCAGTGGAGCGGGTTCCATACGGTTAGACTCGGGATGGGAATGGAGCATACATCTTTCAGAAGACTGGTGTAAATGGAGTGCTAAAGGTTCTCTGTACCTTTGTGTTTTCTTCCTCAGGCGTGAAGGAACCGGATCACCTTTTCTCCATCACAAGTCAGAGATGGATTAGGACTGCAGCCGCCTGGCCATCACCAACACACCTCGCCCAAACCTGTACAGACACAACAACAGAGCGCCATCATAACCTTCCCTGTTTTAGAGGAGCGTTCTTTAAGGCTCCATAAAGGAACCACTGCAGAACCATGTTTGAAAGGAGGGATTTGTGTGAGAGTATAAAGGAAGGGGAGTGAAGGTGAAGGTTCTATTGTATTCTCAGAGTCCCTTGTGCAAATCTACACACCTTAAAGGTTCTATTAGAGGCCTTTAACGTGGTGTAGAACTTTATCCCTTTAATTGAGTGGATCTTAGAGAACCATTTGTGCAAATCCAGGGGCTACTGGGGCATCCACGGGCCCGTAGTTATCCTCTCAGACCCATCAAAAGCTGTGCCATCACTGTTCAGCTGCTTCGCCCACAAACCAGTCCGCTCGTCTTTGGAATCCTTCACCAAGTAGAGCTGAAGCACTGTCCTGCCTAAGGAGGGCGCTGTAGCACACTGGTTCACCCTAGTGCTCCGTCAGAGCCTAGGATGCAGGACCCTGGAACATAAGTGAGCTAGTGTGGGACCCCTGAATGTAGGGGGTATTTAGTGAGCTAGCGTGGGACCCCTGAATGTAGGGGGTATTTAGTGAGCTAGCGTGGGACCCCTGAATGTAGGGGGTATTTAGTGAGCTAGCGTGGGACCCCTGAATGTACGGGGGTATTTAGTGAGCTAGTGTGGGACCCCTGAATGTACGGGGGTATTTAGTGAGCTAGTGTGGGACCCCCGTATGTAAGGGGGTATTTAAGGGGTGAGCTAGTGTGGGACCCCTGAGTGTAAGGGGGTATTTAGTGAGCTAGCGTGGGACCCCTGAATGTAAGGGGGTATTTAAGGGGTGAGCTAGCGTGGGACCCCCGTATGTAAGGGGGTATTTGGTGAGCTAGCGTGGGACCCCTGAATGTAAGGGGGTATTTAGTGAGCTAGCGTGGGACCCCTGAATGTAAGGGGGTATTTAGTGAGCTAGTGTGGGACCCCTGAATGTAAGGGGGTATTTAGTGAGCTAGCGTGGGACCCCCGTATGTAAGGGGGTATTTAGTGAGCTAGTGTGGGACCCCTGAATGTAAGGGGGTATTTAGTGAGCTAGCGTGGGACCCCCGTATGTAAGGGGGTATTTAGTGAGCTAGCGTGGGACCCCCGTATGTACGGGGGTATTTAGGCGGGTGAGCTAGCGTGGGACCCCTGAATGTAAGGGGGTATTTAAGGGGGGGGGGGGTTAGCGTGGGACCCCTGAATGTAAGGGGGTATTTAAGGGGTGAGCTAGTGTGGGACCCCCGTATGTAAGGGGGTATTTAGGCGGGCGAGCTACCGTGGGACCCCTGAATGTAAGGGGGTATTTAGGCGGGTGAGCTAGCGTGGGACCCCCGTATGTAAGGGGGTATTTAGTGAGCTAGCGTGGGACCCCCGTATGTAAGGGGGTATTTAGGTGGGTGAGCTAGCGTGGGACCCCCGTATGTAAGGGGGTATTTGGGCGGGTGAGCTAGCGTGGGACCCCCGTATGTAAGGGGGTATTTAGTGAGCTAGCGTGGGACCCCCGTATGTAAGGGGGTATTTAGTGAGCTAGCGTGGGACCCCTGAATGTAAGGGGGTATTTAGTGAGCTAGCGTGGGACCCCCGTATGTAAGGGGGTATTTAGGCGGGCGAGCTAGCGTGGGACCCCCGTATGTAAGGGGGTATTTAGTGAGCTAGCGTGGGACCCCTGAATGTAAGGGGGTATTTAGTGAGCTAGCGTGGGACCCCTGAATGTAAGGGGGTATTTAGTGAGCTAGCGTGGGACCCCCGTATGTAAGGGGGTATTTAGTGAGCTAGCATGGGACCCCTGAATGTAAGGAGGTATTTAGGCGGGCGAGCTAGCGTGGGACCCCCGTATGTAAGGGGGTATTTAGTGAGCTAGCATGGGACCCCTGAATGTAAGGGGGTATTTAGTGAGCTAGCGTGGGACCCCTGAATGTAAGGGGGTATTTAGTGAGCGAGCGTGGGACCCCCGGATGAAAGGGGGTATTTAGAGAGCTAGCATGGGACCCAGCATGGGACCCCTGAATGTAAGGAGGTATTTAGGCGGGCGAGCTAGCGTGGGACCCCCGTATGTAAGGGGGTATTTAGTGAGCTAGCGTGGGACCCTGGTATGTAAGGGGGTATTTAGGCGGGTGAGCTAGCGTGGGACCCTGGTATGTAAGGGGGTATTTAGCCGGGCGAGCTAGCGTGGGACCCTGGTATGTAAGGGGGTATTTAGGCGGGCGAGCTAGCGTGGGACCCCTGAATGTAAGGGGGTATTTAGGCGGGTGAGCTAGCGTGGGACCCCCGTATGTAAGGGGGTATTTAGTGAGCTAGCGTGGGACCCCCGTATGTAAGGGGGTATTTAGGTGGGTGAGCTAGCGTGGGACCCCCGTATGTAAGGGGGTATTTGGGCGGGTGAGCTAGCGTGGGACCCCCGTATGTAAGGGGGTATTTAGTGAGCTAGCGTGGGACCCCCGTATGTAAGGGGGTATTTAGTGAGCTAGCGTGGGACCCCTGAATGTAAGGGGGTATTTAAGGGGTGAGCTAGCGTGGGACCCCCGTATGTAAGGGGGTATTTAAGGGGTGAGCTAGCGTGGGACCCCCGTATGTAAGGGGGTATTTAAGGGGTGAGCTAGCGTGGGACCCTGGTATGTAAGGGGGTATTTAGGCGGGCGAGCTAGCGTGGGACCCCCGTATGTAAGGGGGTATTTAGTGAGCTAGCGTGGGACCCCCGTATGTAAGGGGGTATTTAGTGAGCTAGCGTGGGACCCCTGAATGTAAGGAGGTATTTAGCCGGGCGAGCTAGCGTGGGACCCCTGAATGTAAGGGGGTATTTAAGGGGTGAGCTAGCGTGGGACCCCCGTATGTAAGGGGGTATTTAAGCGGGTGAGCTAGCGTGGGACCCCTGAATGTAAGGGGGTATTTAAGGGGCGAGCTAGCGTGGGACCCTGGTATGTAAGGGGGTATTTAGTGAGCTAGCGTGGGACCCCTGAATGTAAGGGGGTATTTAGTGAGCTAGCATGGGACCCCTGAATGTAAGGGGGTATTTAGCCGGGCGAGCTAGCGTGGGACCCCTGAATGTAAGGGGGTATTTAAGGGGCGAGCTAGCGTGGGACCCTGGTATGTAAGGGGGTATTTAGGCGGGTGAGCTAGCGTGGGACCCCCGTATGTAAGGGGGTATTTAAGGGGTGAGCTAGCGTGGGACCCCTGAGTGTAAGGGGGTATTTAGGCGGGTGAGCTAGCGTGGGACCCTGGTATGTAAGGGGGTATTTAGCCGGGCGAGCTAGCGCGTGTGCGCTGTACAGAAGCTGACCCAGCCTGACTGAGCCGGTTGTGTAGATGCTGCTCAGATAGCGGAACAACTTTAACATGTGTAGCTGGGAGCTGATAAGAGTGATGGATGGAGCTTCACGACCCCAGAAGCCCCCCGGGGTGCGTTCGTTAAAATTCTCCAGTAATTCGGTGTATTTACCCACCAGTTAAACAAGCTCACCCCACTGTTTTCTGTTTCTAACTGAGCAGAGTTTCGGGAGAGTCAGCTCTTAGTACACCTTGGAAAACTGAATAAGCAGCTACAGCCCGGGCGAAATGAGAAATCAGGCTACCGGTAGCCCAAATATCCACCTACGCTTCTCAGTACAGGCTTGCTGGACCTATACTCTGCATAAATTAGTCCTAATCAGTTTTATCTACTGAAGGTTCCTTATTCCATTGGTTTCATTCTGTAAACAACAACAGTGTTCTTATAGCAGTCCCGCAATGGGGAGTATCAAATATAATAAATATAATAAACAAAATTGTAATTTTAATTGAAATATGATGAAGTTGTGTTTTTTCCCGTGCCAGTACATGATATTCCTTTATTTTTGTTTAGTATTTCTATACTTTGTGTATTTTTTAAAGTTTAGCAGATTTAGTCATTTCTGTAAATGAGCTGAATTAAATTTTTTAAATTTCTGATTTAATTCTCAATCACCTCATGATTTACCAACCATCAATTCATTTAAAAATACAACATTAACCTGCAAATATGATTAAAAATCCCAACTGAGTTTCACATGTGCAATCCATCAAACAGATGCGCCGGCCCTCCAGAGACCCCACCACAGATAATCAATACTGTAGATGCAGCAAAAACAACAAAAGATAATGAGCATGTGCCATTTTACTATAGCACCATGATCGATGCGGCTGTGAGCAGTGTGTAAGCTACCCCCCGGTATTCAGGGGGTCTCCTCTTGGCCGGTCGTTGCTCGCCGTCGCAGCGCTGATGCTAGTTAGAATGGCAGAATGCTCTTTTCCAGTTTAGTAGGTTCCTGGAACCACCTGGAAGACCTGGTAGACCCACCACCAGCCCTTTCTTAGAGAGAGGAGAACATCCAGCTCCACTCTTTACTTTTAGATCTGAGAGCCTCCACAGGTGTGTCTGTCCATCCTACCTCCACTGTGAGAGACACCTCCACACTATGGAGGTCTGAAAGGAGGTGGAGCTGTAGAGTCCAGAACATGAAATGAATGAAGGATGGTCTCTGACTTTTGTTTATTAGCTACACTGAAGAGCATGAACCATGACCTGACCATGAGAGTAAGGACACGGCGTCCGAAAGCATGCGCCTCCCTGCCCTTGGGACGGAGAGAAGAGCGGTCCAGTCCGACTGGTAATGACATTTAAACAGGCCTTCAAACGCAGTCCTCTACTGACCGCCTGCAGGTACAACAGCCTTTATCTGATCGCTAAGGCTTCAGTTACGCAGCAGGCCTCGGCCCTGCAATCCCGCTGACCCGTTCCCCACACATTCCTGGCTTTTCCCCGCTGATTCACCTCATCAGGTGATTGCCGAGCCTTTCAGGAGCTAAATTAGGTGCATCATTAGTGGCCTACATCTGTGCACCACGGTTCAGTTCAGCTATGATTGTGTAGGAAGCAGTTCAATAACTCAAATTTAATAACTCATGTAACCTCAAATTTAGGCAACAATTCAGCTGAAGTAATTTGATACACATATAAAACTAAATTAAAATTAAAAAATTTAATGCAAATCTCAAATTTCTTCAGAACAATATGGTTTTTGGTGCAATTTAATTTTTTTGTAGAAAAAATACTCAAATAATTTTTTTACAGTGAAACAATATGCTATTTTTATTTGAATTTGTTCATTTAAAAAAAAAAAAAACTGGGGGGATTTACATTTGAAAATAGCTCAGCATATAGCATATAGTCTACTGAGCGTTTCTAGAAGTGATTATCTCCTTATATGAAAGAGTAGATTTATTGTAATATTCCAACTTTATATATTAGTTTTACACCTCTTAAAAACAAAAAAACGTAAATTGAGCATCAGGATATGTGTATCTTCATCACTCCTGATAGAAAATCATCTCAGGTACACTGCAGACAAATCTTAAAAAAAATAAATATCTTGTTAAGAAAGTGATCTTATATCTGGTTCATATGTCTTACAAGTCTTATTAATTTAGGTTGTTGCTCATTTATACTTGTTTTAAGTAAATTTGGAAGCCAAATTTTCTTCCTATATTGGCAGATAATTAGGAAATTTGATTGAAGCATGCCACAGTATCTGTTGGCTCACGAAATGACTTAAAACTATTCAAAAATGTTCAACAAAATGATCCTAAAACGAACTTCCAGCGATCTTAAAATCAGAATTTTAGGATGTATCAGCCAGACGTGAGACCATTGTACTGGCCAAAAGACCATGTTTTGTGTAGCTCCTTGTGAAGTCGCCTGAAAGAACACCAAGAGTGTGCACAGACAATACAGAAGCTCATTTCTAATGAAGGCTGAAACAAAAAATAGTTTGATGGGTTGGGCCATTTTTCAGGGTCACGTCATAGTTCATAGTTCAATAACTCCTAAAAAAGTCACTGCCACTGCGGTTGAGTCTGAAATGACACAAAGCAAGAGAAAAACGAAAAACTCGGTGCCTGTTCCAAAATCCAGGGCATGAACCTTTGACCCGGACAGAGTACCAAACTGTTGGCCAAAGGGCCATCTGCACTGCTTTAGCACTCCTCATAAAGCAACTCCACAGCCGCGTCACAGTGATGTTTCTAAATAGCAGCATGAGCAAGCAGACAAAACAACCCGTCCAGCAGACACCATACAGTCTCAAGAATTTTACCTCATGATGTACATGATGCTTTACTTCCTTGACCTTTCTGACCTCCTAAAAGAGGCTACGCTTTTCCAAAGAGAGGTTAGTTTCAGATAAAGAAAATCGGGGACCTGTTTTTAAACTGTGAGATCGGCTACAAACCTCACTGGAGCGTGAAAGTCATATTACAATCTACCACGTACGCCAAAGTTCAAGTGTTATTAGAGACATTCAAGTGTTAAAATATGTTTTGTCCTCCCCTCACCCCCCCACACACCACCCCACCTCCCCCACCCCGGCTCTTCTTTCACTCTTCTTCCAGCCCTCTCTTCTTTTGTCCCTATTTTAATTTATCTAATCACATTTATCAGCCTCAGAGGAGATTTCTTTACCTCGCCGGAGTTTCACCAGGATCATTTCAGGTCATCTTTCCAAAGGTAAAAGTGAAAACATTGAAAGATAGCATGTCCCAGCTAAAGAATACAAAACGCCTGTTTATGACTTCTCACAGGGGAGTTAGAAAGCCACATGGTAGAAACTTGACATAAGGTCATTACCCTGTGAGCCTATCAGTGTGAGGACTGAAGGAAAACTTGAATGACTTGTTAGATCTAATCAGGCAAATAAGTCCACTAAACTGGAATTGTAAGCCTAATCACAGAAGTTAAAAGTTTGAGATTTTACCAGGTAAACCAATCTATCACTTAAAGCAAGGCAATCCTAACTTTAGAACTTTAGAAATATCAAACACTATGGGGACTGTAAGAACACTTGTATGACTTGTTAGATCTAAAAAGGTAAATGAGCCAATCAAACTGGAAATGCAATTCAGGCCGAAACACAAAGCAGTCAAGAAAACCTGAATGGTTTGTTAAATCTAATCTAACTGACGATGCAGCACATTTAACTTCTAATGTTTATTAGCTTTTACCCATATTCACACAAAGAGACGACTTTAAATCTAATCAGGCAAATGAGTTAGAAACAAATAAGTATAAAAGCAGCATCATTTTTTTGCTTTTAAATTTGTGAATGTTTTTAGATCTATTTTTAGCCATTTCTAAAAACACTACTGATTTTAGAGTGCAAGAATTCTTAAATACATAAATCAAATGAGGACTGAAAGAAAACTCGTATAAGGATAAATAAGGAATAAATCAAACCTAAATGGTTTGTTAAATCTATGTCTGCAAAAGTGTACAGGAGATGCAATGTAAAAATATATAATAATATATCATATTAAAAAAATTAACACAAAAAATCAGGACTTGAGCAACAAATTAAATCTAATTGGCTGAATAAGCCCACTAAACCACAAAGTGCAAGTCTTAATATAGAAGAATATAGAAGGAAAATCAGCACTAAAGGAAATGTAAAAAATGCTTAGATCTATTCTTAGCTACTTCTAAAAACAATACTCACTTCAGAGCCTGTTTTTTTATTTTTAATGTAAAAACAAAATGAGGATTAAAAGAACACTTTGATAAAAGCCAATAAGGAATGAAGAAATGATCAAATGGTTGGTTGGACCTAAGTACGTCCACTAAGATAGAAGAGCATTGAGATCAAAACTAAAATTAGTTCTAAAAGAACATCTGGATGGGTTGCTTAATCTAATTAGGCAAATTAGGGTTGGTATTATGTACAGCAGATATTAAATAGAAGATATGAAGAAGAACACAGCATAAAGACTTGGGTTAAATTAGATCTAATCTGGCAACTATGTCCAAAAATCAAGAACCGGTGCAATTCTTAACCTTATTTTTTGAGTTTCAAATAAATAGAAGATATTAACCCCTTAAATGACAAGGACTGCTACTTCGGGCTACATCAGCTGCTCACTGGTATGGCCACACAAGCAGGTCCTGGATAATAAGCCTGTGTAAAATCTAAGCCTGCTTGAAAAAAGACATTTACAAAACTTCACTCAAGATTTAACACTAGAAGTGGAGTTAAGCATCTTCAGCTGACCACGACATTCACTGGCGGACCCTCTAAGACCCCAGTAAAACTAAGAACATACTCATTATTAATTATTAAGATGCTAACCTGAGAACAATATCTGTGAGGTTTGTGTTTTTGGTAAACATAAGACTTCAAGAACTCCTCGAGGAGCTTCAGTGAGACGGTAGAAGGAGCCGAAGAGCTGCAACAAATTAAAGAGTTAAACTGTATTATAGGTGCTAAAAGGCCAAAGCCATCAACACCACATTAGCAAGAGACTGTACCTTTAATACTCTGCCATGGTGTGGAGTGTGCCTCTCAAAGAGCCCCAGCCAGGAGAAGAAAGGTCACAGGAAAGGGAAAAAAAGTCCGGAATGGTCAGAAACTAACGTCCATGCTGGAAGTAGTGTCCTTTTTTACGGAGGGGCTGAAAAAACGAATGTAGTCCAAGCAGGAAGAAGAGACTGTGTCAGCTTTGTTATTACTCTCTGTATCTCCAGCACCCAAGTCCTCTGCTCACGGCCACTGTTTCTGTCTGACTGTAACATTAGCTCTCCCTCTCTCCCTCTCTCTCTCTCTCCCTCTCTCTCTCTCCCACACACACACCCTTCCCCCATACACACACACACCCCCGTCCCCTCCCTCCTTTCAGCCATTTGGGCATTCCCAGAAGACTCATTCATCTTAGACCCTGCTGACCCCCCGGGGTGACAGATGCTTCAGTATGTGTATGTGTGAGGGGGGGGTGTTGTGTTGGTGGTTGATACTCTCAAGGAAACCAGCACTGTCCAAGAGCGCTGTGTGTGCTGGCCACGTGTGCGACGCACAGGCATCTGAGGCATCTCCTGATAGGAAATATGTCTAAAATGACTCATTGTGGCTGTAAAACAAGTATGAACATGATTTACTTTTTTTGGATGTTCCCGATAAACCGATAAGCCCAGCACCAGGTCATCACCCCCACCCAAAAAAGGCCAGTACAGTTTACTTCCAGGTAAAAATGTTGTAAATCTAGTCGATATACTGGGTATTCCTTAAAGTTTAAAGTGTATTATACTGTATATGTAAGTCATATACAGTATATATACATATATATATATATATATATATACATATATATACACACACCTATATATATTATAAAGTATCTATCTATTATAATAGTAAGCTTAAAGAATCTAAAAATTGAGAATATAATTTATATTGACTAGATTGGAGGTCATTTCGTCAGCTGTATATATTCTTTTTCAACATTAAATCACAGTTCAACATACAGCACCAGCTCATTCTATGTGCTACTGTGTTTCTATCACAGTAGACAGCATATACTTTCTTGACTGCTGTACACACAAGTTCTCCCAAGTTAATGTGCAAGCTCATTCGGAACTGATCAATAACCACTCAATAAATGATGCTCCGAAATGACTTGGAATTTAAAATAAGATATTTTCATTTTATTCTGTGAAGGTAAAGTTAGAGTTAAAAAAGAGAGCAAAAATAATAACATTATAATGATACACACTACATAGTGCCTAGTACATACTACCTTCTATTAGGTATAAGGCCTACGTACATGCCTATCATACATACCGTTTGTCAATACCTTTTGTTTTTTGAAACGCTAGTCGGTCGATCGCAGATGAGATTGGGGTAAAAAAAAAAAAAAAATCTAACATGAACTCTCATCTGGCCTTTCTGGCCTTTCGCCTGACCACTCCCAGTTTTATTGGGGCCCAATTTGATGATAAGGCAAAACCCATGGCAAACTGAGGACACTTGGGAAGGAATGCGGGGTCAGACCTTGGCATTTTGTCTCATGGCCTTGCCTTGTACACACACCCTCTCTCACACACACACACACACACACACACACACACACTCGGTCTTGCTTGGGGTTAACCTCTCTAACTCTCAGGATCCGTACGTGGACCCTTACTTAGCTTCCATACTATCATCAGAGCAGTTCCCCAATAATACATCTTAAAATGGATAGCTCAACAAAATTTATGTGACTCGAGTGTAAAGAGCCATTTGCCAAAACTTTAATTATGTGATTCCTATATTCAGATTTAATGTGAGATGATTTAATGTTGATGCTACATCCATATTACAGGGTAGTGACATTAACCTCATAGTTTCAGTGCAAGACCAAATAATCAAACCTCAATTATCTACATCCAGTGTGGCTAAAGATCTGGAAAATCTGAAATATGGCCAAAGTAACACTACATCAGCCCCACCCCTACAATTATAAACACCAAGCAAATTAGGACAGAATGAAAATAAATCCTCCAGAGTTTCGAGTGGACAAGAATGGCTGGCAGATAATCATTTCCTGCAAGAAAGAAGCAACCCTCAGGAAACAGAGACAGGACGCATGTCTAAAACACAAACACAGGAGGATCGGGTTCCTCCATGCTTCGGGCAGCTTTTACACCAAACCTCCCACTGAGCTCTAATGACAAAATATTGTGACTCATCTATTGACCCTTCTACCTCAAATGCATTTAAACACAGACATGCTGCTTTTTAAAACACACTTTTAATTTTTCTTCTGTTTACTGCAAGGGATATCCAAAACTGGATAGCCACATCAATGTTTGGCATCTTTTGGTGATTACTGTCGAATTTCAGACAAATCTGTCAATTGGAATTTTTGCAATCAAAGATATTGATATCTGAATGGACTGAAGATAGGCAATTCACCACACTGACCGTACAAAATGTGGACTTTAAAACATTAGATGTAATTTATTTTGTTAATCTTTAGATTATTAACTTCACTTGTAAATTATTGAAAACGTGTAAATTTAAAGTGGTTTTGGAGCATTTCTATTGGCCCGTTCATTTCAATATTTTTCAGACATTGTAAAAAGTAGTCAGTATTTAATTTTTTTCTCAACAGAAACAGAAAACCCTGAACTAAGCCTAAAGAAGCCTGAAGGATTAGGAGTAGAAACACATTGGCCTTGGCATCTAAAGATCCTCTAGATCTAAAAACCTTAAATCTAAATATCCAATCCAAAAACTTAAAATCTCTAAAAACATAAGTGTTACAAGACGGAGGTCTAAAAATTTGAAATATAAAACTCTGTCAACCAAAGATTGGATACAATAAAACTCTTAAAAATCTAAAACTCTGAAATCTAAAAATGTGAGACAAATAAGGGAGATAAAAAAATCAAGATCTAAAGACATGAGTTAAAAAACCCAAGATCTAAAAAGACCCTGAGACCTACAGTAAACACACCAGGCAAAAAAAAAAGAAACCCTAAATTCCTGACATTATTAACTTTATTAGCTATTATCCTTGTAAATAAAAGCATTTAAAGTGGTTTTGGACCATTTTTTAATGCCCCGTTCATCTTACAATTTTCAGACCTTGTAAAAAGTAGCCGGTATTTAAATTTTTGTCAACACGTGATAATACAAAAAGACCATGCACATACAAGGTATGACATTTAAAGTAACAAGCAAAGTAATTAAGGCAGAATAAAACAAGCCAGGTACGAAATCCTAGCTGGCAAATATTGCTTCTCTAAAAATACAAGAGAACATTTTGATTTCCACTGGAGCATGTTTATGACTGGAAACATAAAGGTATTTTAGCTTAAACACTTTTAGCATATTCTCTTTTTGTAATATCATTCTAAATAAACTGGGGCTCACCAAATGATAGAATGTTTCTCACTTAGTAGTGTTTCCAACACATCTCTCTTTTTCTCCATTTCTCTCTCCCTCACTCTCTGAGGACGAGCCAGGTCCTATCATATGACATGGGGAGGATAAACACGCACACTAGGCTTCCCTAATCAGATTTAATCAGCACAGCCTGGATCCTGTTTTGACTGTAGCTCCAAACAGACAGTGGAGCTTCAGTTAATAATCACCAATGGCCTTGCCCATGGAACACGAGATTAGTTGATAGAGAGAGGTGGGTGTGGGGGGTGGTGTGGGGGTCTTTTCTCTTCAATATTATTATCACTGCTAGTATTAGGCATTCTTTTGTTGCTTTGGCAACAGTTGTTAATTACAGTGGCAATAAAGCCATTTGAAATTGAATCTTAGAGAGGGAGAGAGAGAGAGAGAGAGAGAGAAAGAGAGAGAGAAGCCCTGGCTGTGACTGCTATGTGTCCGTCAAAGCTGCTAAGAATCTACCAAGCAAACAACAAAGCAGGTCGGTCAACACATACACCAACAGTGTAGTGGGGGCAGAGGATGAAAAGACAATGTGTTCTATTAAAAAATCGTTTGAGCGGTATATTTTCTTTAAACAACCACTGGATAAATGCTCAACCATCCTGAACCCATAACAGGAATACAATAACCTTGAGATCCACAGAAAAGTGTCTCTTGTTTGGAATGTATTTTTTACATCAATCAACATCAACAAAATTACTGTCCAAAAACAGTAACTTAACGACACCATTTGTGATCCAAAATAATATACAGAACAAATGTACACATCTGAATAAAAGTCCTTTCAGGGAGCTTTCAAACACACACTTTAACTAAACAAGCACATACAGGACAGTTGGTTTTAAATCAAGCTGTATAGCTCTTCTCACCCTGGCCCAAATTGCTGAATGGGATTTAAACCTGTGTGGCAGGCGGCCTGGACAATGACCCTCCAACCCCCGCCCTAGCTCCATTAGGCCTTTGGGCTCATTAATGCTGTCATTCCAGCTCATCTGGAAGCTTTGTCCCCACACTGTGCTCCGACTAATCGCGAATTTTGCCTTCCACATCCCATTCGGACCACCCATTGGCCATTTATATGCGACACTGCTGAACCAGCAAAGGACAGAAAACCCTGAACTCAGCCTAAAGAAGCCCGAAGGATTTGGAGTAGAAACACATTGGCCTTGGGATCAAAAGATCCTATAGATCTAAAAACCGTAGATCTAAACACCCAATCCAAAAAATCCCAATTTCTAAATAAGTGAGAGTTAAAAGGCCTAAAGGTTTTAGATATACAACTGTGACATCTAAATATTGGAGACAATGAAAACATGATATCTAAGACTTGTAATCTAAAACTATGAAAATCTAAAACCTCAAAAACTAAAAATATGAGACAAATAGTAAAAATAGACATGAGACATGAGCCAAAAACCCTGAGATCTAAAAATACCCTGAGATCTAAAGTAAAAACACAAGACCAAAAAATGAGACCCTAAAATCCTGATATATAAAAAATTTGAAACTAAAAAATGTAATAAGATAAGACTAAGACATGTGATCTAAAAACAATTAGATCTAAAACTACAAGATCTAAAACCTAAAATCTCAAAATGTCAGAGCAAAAATAAATAAATAAATAAATAACGAGATCTTAAAAAAATTTGATCTAAAAATGAAAACATATCAGCGTATAGAGCATTCACTTATGATGTCTCTACTGTTCAATAGTTTGAAATCATGTTCAATAATTAAAAATTCTATTTAAGACGATATATATAAACTGACTCTCTTTCAAATAATTCCTTTACTTACCTGTCTTCATTTTCTTAATAGATATTGAACTTGTACACTATTAACATTACTACACTGGAGGAGTGAATTTTCTTGATTTTGATATCAATACAGTTGATTGTACCTTATCATATTTCAGCTTGCTGAGTGGTACAAGTTCAGCTGTTTCAGAGAAAGCAGGAGGTTGGCTGAGTGATTTATCTTCAACTTCAGCACTCTCACAGCTCAAAGGGTCTTTGGGAAGAGGGAAAGGAGGGAGCGAGAGGTTTCCTTTTACCGAAAAGAGGCTTTCTGTAACAACAAAGGAGTCAGTCAGTTAGCTGACCAGGCTATTGTCCATCACTCATCCCTTGCCCAGCCTTTCCACTCACACAAAGAACTGTAAGAGTCTGTAAGCTGCATGAGGCTCCAGCTTTTCCTACACATCCAGGGTCATAATTCATATGGTACAGTACCTGTCTGAAGATCTTCCACAACAACAGTGAAGAAATGAAAACAAATGTAGCTGATAATCCAAAACGTGTTTGGTGTCTGAAGTTTGGTTCATTAGTTTTAACACTGGAGCTTCAAGGCTAACGTAGCTAATGACTAACGGAAGCTTATACCACACTAATTTATTGTGTTAAATAAATGTTTCGAATATCTATTTATGTGCAAAAATACATATACAAATATACATACCTAAGGTTTAAATATATATATATATATATATAGCTGTTATAACTTAAAATTCATCTTCACTACACTAACAGATATTTTTTGCATATTTTCAGAAACTTGCCTGAAACAGGCCTAATTATCCCTCAATACAGTGAGAAGATTTAGCTTGCTAAATTCACATAAAACAAGTCAAACTGTCCAGAAATCAGTCAAATAATCTTAAAATTAGACATAATGACACAAGATAATTTCACATGCCGAGATATTATTTTTTACAGTGCTGTGTTTGAATGATTTCACCAAGACAGGACGATTTCCCTTATCATTGTACATAGCTTAAAAAACAACTACAGATGATACAAATGCCTTTAGATGATTCATGATAATTAACGTCATTCAAACATCATATATCTGTTTAAACACATCTGTTTATGTGAATCTAATGTAAAATATAGAGAATCATTTTCAGTATAATCAAACCACGTTACATGTAGTGAATTATTAACCAGTAGAATAATAATTTCTACTGTGGTTTATCTTGTTATAGTAACCATAAAGTCATAAAACCATTTTTAAGGCATATAACATTATTAAATGTAATGAAGAATCATATTTTTGTCAAGTTGTCATTATGTTGAGCTGTCAATCTAATCATGCCAGCCCCAGTCATTTAAGCATTCTTATAAACAAAAAAAATTCTAATATAATTTCTAATATATAAATCATTTTAGTGAAATACTGCCTGTGCTAAGCTGCAAATATTAGCCGCTGTGGTCCGAAAATCTCCTGGTATTGTTGCCCTTCTGACTGTAAATAAGTGACACACGTTACACAATTACTGGTTATTTACTTCAATTGCTTTAATATTAATTTGACCCCAGTATTAAGCGCACTTAACATTTTCACATGCAAAACACCCCGTTATTTAATTCACTTTTAACTTATACTCGTCTAAAGCTATCAAATTATATTTTAGCTTGTTTTCACTTTAGCAAAACATACAATTTGACCAGAGGTGCCCAAACTTTTGCATACAACCGAGCTAACCTACAAGTAACTGCAGTTTCACATTTGCTGGAGACGTTTGAAAGACAAATTAATTACTTTCAGAAGCTTTAAAGTTTTTTAAAAAGGTGGTTTACACTGAAGCTACAATGCTAAAGCTAGCCAATGATAAAACTCTATAGGAAGTGATGGAGTAAGTGAGCTACGTTAGCCTTATATCTCCAGCGCAAAACTACAGAAGCAAGCCCCAAACATGCACCAGATTCCTGAATGCATTTGAGGTGGGAGGGTTTTCGATTTCTGGCTAAACTGCTGATTTGACATTTAAGCCTATACTAAAGACGATTTCCATTGGTGGCTGGATGTTAGAGATACAAAGGGTGGTTGAATAATTCTTGTTTGATGAGTTGGTCATTGAAGGTCAACAAAAGCCTCGTTCTAAAGCCTGAACAAATTCCTGTCCTTCATTAAAACAACACAATCGAGAACCACGCGCCTAGGAAACCTGATTTTAATGCGATGACAAATGAGCATCAGGTGGGTGGGAGGGCGAGTTGGAGGTGCCAGTTCACACTGCGGAGTTTCAGGAGCGTCAGAAACAACAAACCCACCCATTCACAGCCAGGCAGCTCAGTGGAGTTAGCTTAGTTCTGTCTGTTTGGGGTTTTCTACTGCAGCCCACTAATGAGCATCTCTAAGAGCTCATCGAAACAACTGCAGAAATTAGAGCACAGCTATAAAAAATTATCATAATTAATTAAGTTTCTATCATGTCGCATTTCAAGATGGTTTCGTTTTATTTGTAGACTTGTTATTATAGTTAGTACAGCTATCTCAGTATAGTGGCAGGTCATTCAGTGGTTCAAGCATATTTTTATAATCAGCACAATTAATTGGCATTAACTGTAATTTTGCTTAATAAAATGACTAGAAATGTCTAGAACTAGAACTAGAACTAGACTAAAACTAGACTAGACTAGAAACTTCTACTCTACCATAACATCCACTCCCAATATTAAACTGTTTCACTGGACGGGATGAATAAATGTTTTTCTGCAGTGAAGATATATTTTTTTATATTTGAATCTGAAATGTTATTAAAAACTCTTATTTTCCAGGAAGAAAATAAAAGTCTTGTAAGTTTTGCTGTATTTTTGATTCACTGGCATCTAAGCAAACAGAAACAACTGGAAACATCAAAACCGCTAGCAAGAAATTTTTACAAAAAAAGTAAATATAACTGATTATGATATTGATGATATTGGAATGTAAAGAATCTTATATTTAGTCCATACACAAATTATCTTTATGTTTTAAAAAAAAATTTTCAAGTTTTCCTCTCTGTCCTGGCAGATAATTTGGTATTTTTAGGCCTATTTCTTACTTCATTATATTTTAATTTTATGATAATTTTTGGCAAAACTAAAAGTACAACATGTACAAGATTTATATATGTTATGTATTATTTAAGGCTAATTTAACTTATTTCCAGATATTTTGTACTCGTTACTAGTAAGTAATTTTGGTCATTTTATTTTAGCCAAAATCCTCATAATATTGAAATATCGTGAAATAAAAAATTGGCTTAGAAAATGTCAAATTATCTGAAAACCTGGTTTACAGAAATCACCTAAAACAAGTAAAAGCATGTCTGGAAATGAGTTCAATAATCTTAGAATGAACTAAATAATAATTTTAAAATATTTCAGCTAGACATAAGATCATTTTACTGGCCAACATGTATTTCACACGGTTCTCATTTCGAGAGTGTTCTAGACTTGTATTTTGTTATTTGGTTATGTGGTTCTCAGCATGATGAAATCTTTCTTCACATTGACAGCGAATGTGCTGTATATGGTTCTATGTATAATTGATTTGGTTCTGTATAGCACCAAACAAGGTTCTTCCATTGTCCTGATGCCAAGGTGGTAACAATAAAGGAACCCTTCTGGTGCTATACAGAACATCAGTCTAAAGAAGCATTTCACCATGCAGAGAACCATGGCTGTATACCAAACACATGGTTCTAAACCGACCCAGTCCCTTTACGACTACAGAACCCTTGAGGAACCGTCTTTCTACTGGTGTAGGATAGAATAGTGCCTCTGCAGTTACGTCTCTCTTCACCGTTAGAAGAGCCATTGAAACACGGTCAATGCCACGCGAGGTCCACGTGGAGCCACGCGAGCCGCTGAACCCCCCTTAGGCTGAGGCCGAGGGTCCGGGCTCATTTACCTATTAAAGGCTTTCACACAGGCGCATGCTGGGGGGCTGAAGTGCAAATCTAAAAGCTGGGGAGTGTGGGCCGGAGGGGGCAGAGAATGAAAGGCAGAAAGGCAGAGCGAGAGAGAATAGCTCCGAGGTGGTGGTATTCAGGGCCGGTGCAGCTGTGTTTGTCCACCGAACCCCTTTACTAATACAGCCCTTTCTTTAACTCACACGGGCAACTAAATACCTATTACATTCAGCCCTGTGTTCCTGACCTTCACCTCCGGCCAGGATCCAAACCCCTAGCTCTGACGTCCGGCCCCCAGCAGGACTGGGAACGCGGGTTCTCAGGGAGTTAGTGATTAATCTGAACAGCAGTAGATGATCTACAGGGTTCTGTCCATACAGAGTGGAACCTAACCCGGCCGGGACGCGGCGCGGCCTTAAAGACCAGCTCTGTGGAGACACTTTCTGAATAAGGGTTCCTGAAACAATCCAGACCCTGGAACCCGTGGAACATGATGAAGTCCCCGGCACAGTGTGTATCTGCTGGTGCCGGTTAGCTTAACTAGCTAGCAGGTCAGCTAACGTTTGAACAGCTGCTTTGTGCTAGCATCTGCTCTGCCCTGCTAGCCTGCTGTTATCATGGTCTACACAGCCAAGGGGGAGAGAGAGAGAGAGAGAGAGAGAGAGAGAGAGAGAGAGAGAGAGAGAGACACGAGAGGGAGATGCGACCTTACATTTGAGAGAGAGAGAGAGATGACAGACAGAGCAGACAGACAGACCGAGAGAGAGAGAGACAGAGAGAGATCGAGAGAGAGAGAGAAGGAGGGACGAGAGAGAAGAGAAGAGGGACTGAATAATATCTATATTCGGAGAAGAGAGAGAGAGAGAGAGAGAGAGAAAGAGACAGAGAGAAAGAGAGAGAGAGAGAGAGAGTGTGTGTAAAAAGAGGAAAGAGATAGAGACAGTAGAAAGAGAGAAGATTGAGATAGGGGGAGAGAGAGAGAGAGAGAAAGGAGAAAGAAACAGAGGAAAGAGAGAGCAAGACAGAGAGAGAGAAGAAAGGGAGACAGAGAAAGAAAGACAGAGAGAGGAGAGAAAGAGACAGGGAGAGAGGAAGATATAAGAACAGCAGAGAGACAGAGAGAGATGAGAGAGAGAGAGAGAGAGAGAGAGAGAGAGAGAGAGAGAGAGAGAGAGAAAGAAAAAGAGAGAGAGAGAGAGAGAGATGAGATAAACGCCAGGAGGAGAGGATTAGTCCCATAGTGAGCAGGCAGGGAGTGAAGGGCGGGGGTGTAGCTGGGGTGGGGGGGCAGTTAAGGTTGGTTGGGGTTTAAGGGGGGTGGTCTGTGGGGGGAACAAAAGGAGGGCATTTGGGCAGATGAAGAAGTCATCATCATTAAGCCATGGGAAGTTTAGGGTCCAGTTATAAACCTGATTGGAGAGGGAGGGGCTTTAGAGGGGTCAGTGGAGGGTGGGGGAGTGTGAGGGACCGTGTATATAGTTCTTTGTGGGGACCGATGTGGACGAGAAAGTGGCCCAATATGGAGATAAACTGGAACACATACTTAGTATAATGGCTATGCTGACGCTGTGGGGACATTCGGCTAGACCTGAAACTACTTCGTCTGTGGTTTTTAAATCAGATTTTTAAAATAAAAACTGTTTAATTCTCTGTTTTAGTGGAGCTAGTGTTGGCATTAGCTCCAGTGATGCAGAACTCAATGCAAAGGGCCCGTAAAGACAGGAATACAAACACAAGTGTGTGTGTTTGTGTGACTTAATTCATTAAAGGCTGTGGGCGGTCTTTGTGCTGACCACAGCACTGACCTTGCCGTGCTCTTTGGGTTTAAGGACGAGGCATTTAACCTTCAACCAAATCCCAGTGCAGGACAAAAGGTCAGCCAGCATCAGTTATTAACCAAAAATCTCCACAGAGCCGAGAGCAGGGTCCCGCACTAAACAACAACAACAACAACAACAACAACAACAACCACAACAACTGGGAATACACAGGATTAAAATTCTTTAGAAATCTTAATCTTTTCTTTAGAAAAATAAAAAATTTATTTGAAAATTAATTTTCTAATTTTCAATTACTATATATACATATATATAGTAATTGGAAATTAGAAAATTAATTTTATATATAGTAATATATATAGTAACTTAATAATTTATTTTACATTTTTTAAATATCACACAAAGTTTGGTTTTGGTCATCCTTTAATATAAACTCATGTTTGGTATTCAGATCAATAGCCTTTATACAAGCACTGTAAAACATTTTAACTTTAAGGACTTTTAAATTTAAGAGTTATCTGAGTGAGTTGATTTGAAATTCTGTTCACTTTAAATTCACAATTCAATTAACTCCAAATTTGAAGGCAGCACTAACATCTTTTAGGTCATGCTTAATTTTTGTGTTTTCATTCTCCTAAGAGTTACACTACTACACATGCTATTACACAACCACTGTTAATTATCTGAGTTTTAACACTGGAACAAAAAGCAAAACATAAACCTGTGGCCTGTGCAAAAGTAAGATGGGCTTTTTAATTGTGGAATTTTGCAAATAAATAGAAACTGTGCACTAAAATCTGCAGAAATGTTTAGGTTTGTTGTAGAAGATAACTTCACGTGTATGTGAGAAACTAACACAGGAGGTGTGTAAAAGCATGTGTGTTCATTTACATGTGAAATTCATTTCATGTTTGTTTTTAGTTTAGTTGGTTTTAAAAAGATAATATTAGTTTTAGTTTTATATTCGGTGTGGATATGTGACCTGAAACCAGAGCTTATCTTACTTCCTGATTTAGCAATGCTAATGCATTAGCACAGCAGTAGACTGAGCTTGGCCCATGCACTAAAACATACACAGAACACTTTGTCTACTGAAAATACTAAATAAAACAAAACAAAAAAAGAATTCTACTAAAAAAAACTTACTAAAATATGAACTGATAATGTGGATTGATTTGAATGTACTGAAAACACAAAAACAAAAACGTACTTGTGAAATATTTGGAAAAACAAAAACAAAAATAATAAAAATAAAAAACAGCCATGCATTAAGTTATTATGTTTGAAAATATAAAAAAAAAAATCCAAAAAGAAATACAAAGAAAAACTAAAACTGAAAATAAAAACCAACAAACTTTCATGTTTTGAAATATTTGTGGGAACTTTAAAAAAAAAAAACAACAAAAATAAATCTGATGCTAAAATGTGTTTTAATAAAACTGGCCCACCTGGTGAACAGACTCAAAGTCTTCATTAGCCCAGATGTTCACCAGGTGTGATGAATAACCTGCAGAAAGCTTTTAGTTTTTTAATTCTGCATGTTAACAGCTTTACTGGACAGGGTCAAAGTTGCCAAAGAAAGAAAGGAAATAGAAAATACGATCTGATTGTTTTTCAGGAATAAGGTATAAAGGCTAGCGCTTCAGTTTCTAGGCATCAGAAATGTAAAAATGATCTGATTTAGTGAGGTCAAAAGGTCAAATGTATTTCAAACGCATATACACAGCAAAAACAGAAAATCATCTGGAGCCTAGTCATAGACAAACACTCTCAATAAAAGTCTTCTAACTTTCACCTGTGGCAGATCTCAGTTTGACCTGTGTGAAGAAACTGATAAACAATCTTGGGCCAAAAGATAGATGGATGGATACTTTATTGATCCCGGAGGAAATTTAGCAGACTCGTAAACAATGTCTGTATCTGAGCTAAATCCACAGAACTCTTAGCTACGTCGGCTCGTTTTGAGGTGAGTGGGCTTTTACAACGAGCTACTAGGCTACTCTTACATTGAGCTTCAGGGCCTGAGAAGTTCCTCCATTACTAGAACAGCAGAGGTGAAAAGGTAACGCTGTGGTCAATCTCTACTCCAAGTCCAAAAGGTAATCACATGGTGTGAAAAGAAAACCTCAGCCATCATAAAAAGCCAAAGAAAACTCCATCTGGGGGAAGAATAGGGGCTGAAACGGCACGTTTAGCAGCACCGCCGGGTCATAAACCCCAGAGGACCTGCGGATGAACCCGGCTTTGCATTTTACAGCAGCGCGGAGCGGCCAGTTGTGTCCCGATAAACAAGAGCCACATTCACCGAGTTCATCTGCATGTCTGTCCACATGGAGGGTCAGCAGAGCTTACACATATTCATCAGTGCTCGTTCCACTCGGCTCACTGCCCACCAGCTCATCTCAGAACATCCACATTTTGGGACGGAACTACAGCCTCTGGTTTTGTGATGTCCTGTAACGTGACGCCCACTTACACTGTGCTTTCTGAAGTAGGCACTGAGCCAATCAGAAGGGAGCTCATTAACATTGCCTAGTAATAAAAGAAGCAGACTGTTTAATTATGATGGGATTCATTAAAACAGGAGTTTGGAATACGGTCACGTTTTTAGCACACAGACTTTCATCTGCTGTCGTTTTACTTTGGGTTTTCAGGTTCAGTTCGTTTTGAAAGTGCATTATTAGTTGTAGTTTTGGTTTTCAGTGTGATGATGAATATGTGATCTGAAAGAAGAGCTTATTAATAGTTATTTCTGAATAAATTTTTGTTTTTTGTTTTAGCAATGTTACACTAGCACAGCGGTAAACTGAGCTTGGCGCAAAAAAATTTGTGAAATACTTTAATGTACAAAAACTAAAATAAAGAGTCAAGCATTAAAATCATGCACTGCAAATACAGAAATACAGCAAAATACTAAATATGACATCATACACTGGACATTTAAACTTACTATATCATATCAACTGACCAGGGGCTTAAAAAAGCTTAACACACACACACACACACACACACACACACACACACACATACAAACACACACACACACACACACACACACACACACACACACACACACACACACACACACACACACACACACACACACACACACACTCACACTGGTGTCCAGAGAAAAGCTAGTGTGTCCAAAATGGTAACTTTACAGGAGAGGCCAAAAACCTCACTTATTTATAATGGAAGTCAATGGAACCAGACTTTTTCCTGGGCAGTTTTGGGCCATTTCTGTTGGTCCAGTCATGATGAGATTCTCACTCAGTGTAAACAGCAGCTGCTGCATTCCAATGATGCGTAAAAGTAAAAATTGAGATACATGTTTTTCATTGGACAGCAATGATATATATACATATAATAGCTATGGCATTTGGGGGTGTGGCATGTTTACAAAGCGGCCCTGGTTTTTGATTCGTCTATCTAAGCCATTGAACAGTATCAGTGTACTGATCTTTATTAGTGTTGATTTTAATGCTGTAAAGCGTTTTACTGTTACAGCCCAACTCACCGCCCCTATCAAGAGCCTGGCTGACCAAGGGTTCTCCGCAGTACTGTAAACCCTTCTGAGCCGACCTGATAAGCCAGGTTCTCTGGGCAGATAAACTAACAGTGTCCCTTCAAGCCTCTGTGCATCCTATAAGCCTTTTATTATCAGAACATTCGGCTCTTATCAGGCAGCTGGGGTCAGGAGGGTCAGCGCCAGCTTCCTGCCGCACTTCCACCTTTTTTCTCCCAGTCGCTTCATCAGTCATCATTCAGCCGTGACGTGACAGCTCGGGCAAAAGCCCTACGCACTCCAGAGACATGAGCCGGCCACAAAGGAAACAGGACAAAAGGACGAGGCAAATGGGGACGAACTATAAACAAAACGACCAACCGTGATCGGCCGCAACCCTCAGACCACCTCTCCAGGTATCTACACTCAGCGCCCCTGACCATACAGGACACTCTGTAGGTGTACAGGTCCAGACTGTAGTCCATCTGTTTCTCTGTGTACTGTATTACCCTGTTCTTCAATGGGCAGGACCCCCACAGGACCCCCACAGAGCAGGTATGATGGTGGTGGTGGATCATTCTCAGCACTGCAGGGACACTGACGTGGTGGTGGTGTTGTTAGGGCGTGGTGTGCTGGTGTGAGTGGATCAGACACAGCATTATGTCACCGTATGATTCAGTGTTGCCTATAACGATGGGCTAAAGTTCATTAGCATAGCTAAACATAGCCTCGGCTATTAATAAGCTGTGTTTATAGCTGTGAGTCATACGGGGTCAGCTGAACACCTCCACACACTAACCCTCATTCAGGTCACGTTCAATCAAATCCGGTCATAAATGAGCGCATGCAGATGACAGCGTACAATCAAACCTACCCATCTGGTACGCCTGAATTCCAATTACATGGTTCACACATGACGCAAACAAGGACGGGCCTGGTTACTGTACCTGACTGGTCCAGCGCTAACACCATCGGCAGACGGCTGCACCACGCAGGACTACATGCACACAGACCGTTACCACGACTGTCCTTAACACCACGTCACCGTCACCAAAGACTGCAGTGGTGTCGTACCAGACTGTCATGGAGTGACTCAGAATGGCAGCGGGTCATCTTCAGTGACGAGTCCCGCTTTAGTCTTGGTGGAGACGCCCAACGAACCCGTGTGTGGAGGCACCGTGGTCAGCACCAAGATGGACGGTTTGGTGTCACACGTCCAGAAGACCTGGTGTCCCTCCACCCCTACCGCACCATCTGCAGTGCAGCTGTTCTGTAGATGATGATACGCACACTGTAATAATACAGCCGTTAAATATGTGTATGTTAAATATGATAGGAGAATAATCACAGCTGGTTCGTTTCACTGTCGATTCCTTCCAGTGAACTTAGTTTTAACTTTATAAAGATTGGCCAGAAGGGGCAGCAGTGCACCCAATACTCAAACTCTCAAACTCCACCCACCAGCGCAGGCCTTGGCTCACGAGCCACTGAGTGCTGATGCCTTAGTTGGATCAGCTAGCATGTGCTTCATGTAAATGAGGTGCTGGCGCTTGATTTCACGCACTGTGGTCACATCCCCACTGCTCTCCGTGTCATACAGGTGCTTCTTAATGCAGCTATGAAAACTAAGCTCCAGTGAGATTTAGGCCTGCAGTTAGCACTGCGCTAACTGGTGCTAATCCACTGCTTACAGCTACATTAGCGCCCCAGAGCTAAAACTCAGACCTGTTCAGGCCTGAACGAGCAGGGAAGTGGGACTCTTTAGACCGGCCTGTAGCTTTAATACCCCCATCAGCCGTAGCTTTAAAACCACCTCCAGGTATGATGTGGGTGGTGGGCGTGGTGGTGGTGTGTTAGTGTGTGTTGTGCTGGTGTGAGTGGATCAGACACAGCAGTGCAGCTGGATTTAACCATGATTTAGCATTGGAGCTACATGGCTAATGTAGCCACAAGCAACGGATTAGCCCCAATAGCCGCAGTGCTAACTGAAAGAATAAACAGTGAAACTAACCTGGTATATTATTACAGTGTACGACGTCACCTGCGTCCTGTATTGTTTATATTGTGGGCGGAGTCAGTAATAAAAGCCCAGTGTGTGTTTATGTTAACGAGCATGTTAAATGATTGTTATTATCGTCAGTAGTGCTATTTAGGTTTTATTCCTGTTACTGGAATTATAGTTCACACTGATCATAGCCTTGGCTCAGACGCACCAGGTGGGTGGGTTTGATTGTACACCGTCATCTGCATGCGCTCATTTATGAGCAGATTTGATTGAACATGAATGAGGGTTAATGTGTGGAGGTGTTCAGCTGACTCCATATGACTCACTGTTATCTGTAAACACAGCTTGTTTATAGCTGATGCTAATTTTAGCTATGCTAATGAACTTTAGCCCATCGTTATAAGTAACACTGAATCATACAGCGTCAGAAACCGCATGACCAAGTGTGTTAATGATCACATGATCAAGTGTGAGATACTGAAGGCCTCATTTGGAGCACTGAGAAAACGACTTCTTAGCAAATGAAATATGTCAAGATCACCGAACGACAGATATAGATTTATTCCATTTCTACTTATAACTGTAGAACAAGTTTTAATAATCTCACTCATATTCTCAGTTTACAGATATTATTCTCGCATTCTTTAATTTATCTCGCTGTCTGAGGTTAACCTAGCATAAACCAAACAAATATTTTAAAAAATGAATTATTAAAAAAAGACATAAATCCTCTCAATTCTACTACAGTTTTAGTATTAAAAATGATTTACAAGGTTTAGAATAAGATTAATAATCTCACTGTGGGAGATTGCAGACATAACCTGTCCTAAATCAAATAAAATGAGGGTAATGTTTTTAAAAATTAGATTAAAATTAAATAAAAATCGTATCATTTCTAATTTTTAGTCTGTAAAATCACTCACAACGTCTGAAAAACTAGGAATAGGCATATTCTCACAGCACTCTCATTATCATAATAATCAGATGTATAAATAAACCAGCATAGAAGAAATGAAACCAAGGTCATTTTTTAAAAATGAGAGTAAAATGATTAGAAAAGACAGATTTACATCATTTCTACTCGGTTTTTTAGTGTTAAAAACAGCTTACAATGTATGGAAAAAGGTTTAATAATTTTTATTGTACAAGTAGTCTGTCTTTATAAACCCATATATAACAAATAAACTGAAGGGCATTTTTTTTTAATGAGATAAAATTAAAAATTCATAAATTGTGTGTCTGGAATGTCTGGAAATAGCTTACTAATCATATCACCTATAATCCTGTCAATTCTACTACAGTTTTAGTATTAAAAATGATTTACAAGGTTTAGAATAAGATTTAAAATCTCACTGTGGGAGATTGCAGACATAACCTGTCCTAAATCAAATAAAATGAGGGTAATGTTTTTAAAAATTAGATCAAAATTAAATTAAAAATCGTGTCATTTCTAATTTTTAGTCTGTAAAATCACTTATCACTTTATCGTATTAATCAGATGAATAAATAAACCAGCATAGAAGAAATTAAACTAAGGTCATTTTTTAAAAATGAGAGTAAAATGATTTCTATCACTTTCTATCACTCGTTTTTTTTTTAGTGTTAAAAACAGCTTACAGTGTATGGAAAAAGGTTTAATAATTAATTTTTCTTACAGCAACTTTATTGTACAAATAGCCTGTCTCTATAAACCCGTACATAAAGGGAACACTGAAGGGCATTTTTAAAAAAATTAGATAAAATTAAAAATTCATAAACTGTGTCATTTCTTATGTCAGTACTTTAAATGACTTAGGATGTCTGGAAATAGCTTAGTAATCATATTCCCATACCAAACTCCTTACTGTATTAACTGTCTGTATATATAAACCAGTATAGAATAATAAAATGAGGGTGTTTTTTTAATGAGGGCATTGTCTCGGTCATTTCTACTCAGCTTCAGATTTAGAATGGCTCATACTGTCCAGAAACAGGTTGAGTGCTCTTAAGTGAAATAGGAGAGAGACAGACCAGATTTAAGGTGGTTCCCATCAGCCAGGTATCAGGAACACGCTGCTTTCCTGCTCCGAGCTGAAAGCTAATGGAGATAAAGAGGAAAGGCTGCAGCACGAGGACGGACAAGTGACGGACGGACAATGAGGAGCTTTCACACTCAGAGGAAACACTCCTCCTTCACCCACTTCCTCAGCGAGCGCTCAGAGACATCCATCATCCCTCTCTTTACCCCCCCACAACACCAGAGGGTCCCGCACTGATTAACCACAGGCCTGTTGCCCCTGGCGATCGAGTCCACCGTCTAAATCCCCTTGTGTCCTGGAGAACCCTCGGCTCCTCTGTCTTTGTCTTAAAGGCCACAATGGCAGTGTTGATCAGGTCCAGCTATTGTGCTCTGCCTCACATACGGCTCTTTCTCAGCGGAGGGGTGGGCACACTGTGGGACCCCCATCCCAACATATGCTCACTGCGAACACACGTTCTCCCACTGCTCAACACGAAATGTGTCTAGAACCACAAGAGCACATTACATATAACCGCCCTCTGCAGCGTCCCATAGAACCCTCTGCTTACACCAACTGGCCACTTTATTAGAAACACCACCTTCTACTTCCACTAACTGGCCACTTTATTAGAAACACCCCCCTTCTACTTCCACTAACTGGCCACTTTATCAGAAACACCCCCCTTCTACTTCCACTAACTGGCCACTTTATCAGAAACACCCACCTTCTACTTCCACTAACTGGCCACTTTATTAGAAACACCCCCCCTCTACTTCCACTAACTGGCCACTTTATCAGAAACACCAACCTTCTACTTCCACTAACTGGCCACTTTATTAGAAACACCACCTTCTACTTCCACTCACTGGCCACTTTATTAGAAACACCACCTTCTACTTCCACTAACTGGCCACTTTATTAGAAACACCAGCCTTCTGCTTTCACTAACTGGCCACTTTATTAGAAACACCACCTTCTACTTCCACTAACTGGCCACTTTATTAGAAACACCTACCTTCTACTTCCACTAACTGGCCACTTTATTAGAAACACCCACCTTCTACTTCCACTAACTGGCCACTTTATTAGAAACACCCACCTTCTACTTCCACTAACTGGCCACTTTATTAGAAACACCCACCTTCTACTTCCACTAACTGGCCACTTTATTAGAAAAACCACCTTCTACTTCCCACTAACTGGCCACTTTATTAGAAAAACTTGTGCTTCACTAACTGGCCACCTTAGAAACACTACTTCCACTAACTGGCCACTTTATTAGAAACACCACCTTGTGCTTTAACTAACTGGCCACTTTATTAGAAACACCCACCTTGTGCTTCCTCTAACTGGCCACTTTATTGGAAACAACACCTTCTACTTCCACTAGCTGGCCACTTTATTAGAAACACCACCTTGTGCTTCCACTAACTGGCCACTTTATTGGAAACACCCACCTTCTACTTCCACTAACTGGCCACTTTATTGGAAACACCCACCTTGTGCTTCCACTAACTGGCCACTTTATTGGAAACACCCACCTCATGCTTTGACTAACTGGCCACTTTATTAGAA
>JAMWET010006039.1:137500-145000 GCA_024036415.1 Prochilodus magdalenae
AATCCTAAGACACTCAGGTGGTCCAGGTGTGGTGGATGCCTTCTCTGGCACAGTTCCGAGGAGAATTCCCTGTAGGCTGGGATTGTATCCACTGCTGGTAGACCCGTATGACCGTACGCTTCCACACACCTGCAGATTCAGCTACTTCCTTCACACTATGGTCTTTGGCCACGCCCACATGCAGTCCCTCCTTTTAGCCAATCATTAACATCTGCTCTGGAGCCATTTTCCACACATGGAACGAGACATTCCCTGCACTGTAGCACCTCTTCCCAATCTATGGATCCTGTCACTCACACCCCACAGGGGTTTATAGCCCCATCATCCTCGTGCAGCGCCATCTGCAGGAGCCTGAAGGTACTACCACTTTAAACGCACGAGGGGACTCGTCGTTTCTCCGATGAGGTTCTACAGATGCGGAGATCAGGATGAAAACATCGCTCGGTTCTCAGCTCAGGGTAGGGAGCTCCTGCTGAAGCTCAGATTTCGGATACCGCGGAGTAAACAGTGCAGTGAACGCTCGAACAGGGCTGGGTCCAAACACCGCTGTCCCTGAAAGAGCCGATACAGAGCTCAGCTGCCAGCAGCCGGGAGGGTTCCAGGCTCTGTGCTGGTGTATTTATGAGAACAGTGCGTGCTCTCTTACACTCCGCGGACCGTAGGAGTTTCTCCTGGCGGCAGATCGTGCTCCACTGAACCTTCACTCCCTTCCGCGAGTGCCTGTGTGGTGTTAAGGAGGAAACGCTGCACGTACAGTATGTTCCTGAGGACACGAGCCAAAGTACGAAATCACAGAACAACCAAAACCCTCTCCTCTTCATCACTCGCTTCACAGCCTTCCTCAACAACAAGCTGCACTGCAGGCCCTGCGCCTCTCACAGGGCTCAGCCACTGGGCTAGGCTGATGGAGGAAAGGCTGGTGGAGGTCAGGCTGATGGAGGAAAGGCTGGTGGAGGAAAGGTTGGTGGAGGAAAGGTTGGTGGAGAAAAGGCTGGTGGAGGAAAGGCTGGTGGAGGAAAGGCTGGTGGAGGTAAGGCTGATGGAGGAAAGGCTGGTGGAGGTAAGGCTGGTGGAGGAAAGGCTGGTGGAGGAAAGGCTGGTGGAGGAAAGACCGATGGAGGTCAGGCTGATGGAGGAAAGGTTGGTGGAGAAAAGGCTGGGGGAGGAAAGGCTGGTGGAGGAAAGACAGATGGAGGAAAGGCTGGTGGAGGAAAGGTTGGTGGAGAAAAGGCTGGTGGAGGAAAGGCTGGTGGAGGAAAGACTGATGGAGGTCAGGCTGATGGAGGAAAGACTGGTGGAGGAAAGACTGGTGGAGGAAAGACTGGTGGAGGAAAGGCTGGTGGAGGAAAGGCTGCTGGAGGAAAGACTGATGGAGGAAAGGCTGGTGGAGGAAAGGCTGGTGGAGGAAAGGCTGATGGAAAAAAAAGGCTGGTGGAGGAAAGACTGGTGGAGAAAAGACTGGTGGAGGAAAGACTGGTGGAGGAAAGACAGGTGGAGGAAAGGCTAATGGAGGAAAGGCTGATGGAGGAAAGACTGATGGAATAAAGACAGATGGAGTAAAGACTGATAAAGGAAAGGCTGATGGAGGAATGACTGGTGGAGGAAAGGTTGGTGGAGGAAAGGCTGGTGGAGAAAAGACTGATGGAGTAAAGGCTGGTGGAGGAAAGGCTGATGGAGGAAAGGCTGATGGAGGAAAGGCTGGTGGAGGAAAGGCTGATGGAAAAAAAGGCTGGTGGAGGAAAGACTGGTTCAGGAAATGTTGGTGGAGAAAAGACTGGTGGAGGAAAGGCTGATGGAATAAAGACTGATGGAGTAAAGACTGATAAAGGAAAGGCTGATGGAGGAAGGACTGATAGAGGAAAGGTTGGTGGAGGAAAGGCTGATGGAGAAAAGACTCATGGAATAAAGACTGATGGAGTAACGATTGACGCAGGAAAGACTGATGGAGGAAAAGGATGATGGAGGTAAGGCTGATGGAGTAAAGACTGATAGAGGAAAAGGATGATGGAGGAAAGGCTGATGGAGGTAAGGCTGATGGTGGAAAGACTGATAGAGGAAAAGGATGATGGAGGAAAGGCTGATGGAGGAAAGGCTGATGGAGGAAAGGCTGATGGAGGTAAGGCTGATGGTGGAAAGACTGATAGAGGAAAAGGATGATGGAGGAAAGGCTGATGGAGGAAAGGCTGATGGAGGAAAGGCTGATGGAGGTAAGGCTGATGGAGGTAAGGCTGATAAAGGAAAAGGTTGATGGAGAAAGGTTGGTGGAGGAAATGCTGATGAAGGAAAGGCTGATGGAGGAAAGGCTGATGGAGGTAAGGCTGATGGAGGAAAAGGATGATGGAGGAAAGGCTGATGGAGGAAAGGCTGATGGAGGTAAGGCTGATGGAGGTAAGGCTGATGGAGGAAATGCTGATGAAGGAAAGGCTGATGGAGGTAAGGCTGATGGAGTAAAGACTGATAAAGGAAAGGCTGATGGAGGAAAGGCTGATGGAGGAAAGGCTGATGGAGGTAAGGCTGATGGAGTAAAGACTGATAAAGGAAAGGCTGATGGAGGAAAAGGATGATGGAGAAAGGTTGGTGGAGGAAATGCTGATGAAGGAAAGGCTGATAGAAGAAAAACTGATGGATGGAAAGTGTGAAATAAAGGCTGATGAAGTGGAGGAAATGAGGCTAATGGATGGAGGTCTAATGGATGGATGGATGGATGGAGGACAGGCTGAGGGAGATCAGGCTGGCGGATGAAAGGGTGGTAGAAGGAAGAAGAGGCTGTGAAGAAAAGGCTGATGGAGGAAAGGCTGTGAAGAACAACCCGCCTCCAGAGAAGCAGTCAATGCACTTAAAAGCGAAAGGTCACTGACCTCTGACCCCTGTGGGGTCAGGGTGGGGGTGCTGGAGGAACTCTGTAGTGAAATTAGCTTGACCGAGTCAGACACTCCAAACACGTACGGTCAGATTCGAAAGTGTGGGCTTCCTTACGGTCACATGCGCCTAAACGCAAACCTGCCGTGACGGAATTCTGGGAAAATGGGAAAACAACCACCTCATTCCGAGTCGGATCCCGAACGCTAAGCATGAGCTGGAGTTCTGTCAAAGAGCTGTGCATGACCGGGAGGCCATGAGGGTCCATAACTGTCCTCCTTCTCTCTGGAGGGCTAGGATGGTCCTCCTTCACCATTTAGAACTTAGTGTTCTCCTCCAAGCGTGCTGAGCTCTCCAGTGACGATGGAGCTTCACTGGCGTTGGAGGAAGCATGTCTCGTATGCGGAGAGGGATCTAGCTAGCAGGTAGATGCTATTAACCTGGGTAGAAGATCCTACAGCGGGATCCAGCCTCACCACATTCCCATGAGATTCCATTCGGATGGAATCGGCCAATCAAACAAGAGGATGGGTCGTACGGAGCCGGGGATCACAATCAGGCACAGGGACAGTGATGCTCACATGGGCGATTAGGGCTGCGACGATTCATCGACTAAGTAACCGATTAATCTACCAGATTAGTCGTCAACCAGGGCATCAGTCGATTAGTTGCTGATGTCATTTCCTCCATTTCCTCGTAACGCGGTTATGAAGTGTTATAACACTGTTATAAGGCATCATTCACAAGGTATAGGTGCCCGGAAGCGTAAACATGTGGAGGTCTAAAGTAGTCTGTTCCCCATGAGACCCTTTAAAGAGCGGTCCCCCGTCCCGTTATCACAGTTTATCCATCCCTGTTTGGGCACGAATGAGTTACGAACGCTGCACGTGATAAACACGAAGATTAGGACGTCTTCAGGACATTCATCACCATAAAGCAGTGGTGTTCTGAAAGCCTGTGTCCTCAGATGCCCCTGAAATCCCCCACCGCCCCCACCACCGCGACCTCCGCGACCCCAGTGACCATGAGCTGGACGACGGCTGGATGGCGTCAAAATCAGAACAAAGACAAAAACGCCGTGAACAGCCCAACAGAGACGCGGCGCGGGGGATTACTGTCGCCATCGCCGCGGACAACCCAGCGCATTTTAAAGAGACACTGCTAAAAACAGCTTCACTTCAACAGTGTTCCTCCCCCGCCTTAGAACTCAGCTCAGACCCGGCTCCTCATAGCAGGTTCTCCTCATAGCAGGTTCTCCTTCTGTGTATCTTAAAGCTCCACTGTAGAATAAAAGTGACATTAAACTATACACTAGCCCTCATAGAATTATACAGTCCACCTTAAAACCCTCCAGAATGGAATAATACAGTCCACCTTAAAACCCTCTCATGGAATAATACAGTCCACCTTAAAACCCTCTCATAGAATTATACAGTCCACCTTAAAACTCTCTCATAGAATTATACAGTCCACCTTAAAACTCTCTCATAGAATTATACAGTCCACATTAAAACCCTCCAGAATGGAATAATACAGTCCACCTTAAACTCTCTCATGGAATAATACCGTCCACCTTAAAACCCTCTCATAGAATTATACAGTCCACCTTAAACCCCTCTCATGTAATTATACAGTCCACCTTAAACCCTCTCATAGAATTATACAGTCCACCTTAAACCCTCTCATGTAATTATCCAGTCCACCTTAACCCCCTCCAGAGTGGAGCTGTACAGGAGGGTGGAGCAGCTTCCTTACCCTGCAGTGGAGCTGATAGAACCAGGTTTATTACTAAGCAGGTTTGGAGCGATTCTATTGGTCGGTCCATCATGAATATTCACTAACCTGAAAGGAGAACTAGAGCTTTTACACTGTGCAGAAAAAGAGATCAAAGTTTCTACACCACTAAATATATATTAGAGGTGGAGATATGGAGGAGTACCATACTGTCTACATCAGGAGTAGAGGTGGTGTAGCAGGATATGGACTGGCTCAGGTTATAGAAGGTTCATTCTCAACTCAAAAATCATGAATCACCTACATCTTCAATTAGCTAGAATTCATAACCTCAAAATAAAAATATACATACATTTTTCAAAACTGACTGAAAAACTGTTTGCATGTGTCTTCAGGAAAACTGGCTATAAAAATCAGTAACCACAAGTGTTTGAGTAGCACTGTATCTAGGTTCATATTCTTCCAAATTGGTCACAAAAAAGAAATTAATTAATTAAATAAATAAATATATTATTTAAACTATTAATTTAAAAAGTTCATTAGAAAATTAGACTTAACATTTTTTAGATTTTTATACACAAAAACAAACATCAACTTTCAAATTTCAAATGTTCATTTCTTTTAAAATATGTTGAAAAATGTCCATGCATGTAAATAATTATAGAAAAACCACCATCCTGTTTAAAAAATTATCTAAAAAAAAAAAAACAGCAGTAGGAAACAAAAGTGTGAACTCAAATTCTTTGTTTTCACAATTTTCTTTAAATATGACATTGAAAATGTAAATGTGCATATTTTCTGTTTATTGCCTGAATTAAACATTTTTTAGATAAATAAACAAAAATGACTGATTTCTTCGTTTTCTTTAATTAACACAAAGTATAATAATTTTCAGCTAATTTCTGTGTATTTTCTTGAATTCATCCTATCAGAAATGGAAATAAAGCATTTACAATATGGATATAAAATTATTATTATTAAATATAAAATTATTTATCCACACGCCTCCTTTGATGTTTTGTTCTTTAATAAATAGTAACTGAGGGTTCATGTGTGTAGAAGTGTGTTTACGGTTGAGGACGTAGAACGTGTTTACAGTTAGAACATCCTGGAATGTGACCCAAACTTTTGCACACGACCGCATATACATACCACCTTATAGCAGTTTAGCTCCGCCCACTAACCCAGAAGTTATAGGGAGCATTTCAGCCCAGACGGATTTTTGAATTAAGCACAACCAATTAGAAAAGAGCTCATTACCATATACCAATCTTAAGGCCACAGTAGCTTGTTTACGGATAATAAGTGGAGGGCAGAAAAGCCCGTATCAGATATGGGCCCTTTAAGTGTCTCCAGACTCTCGCCGGTGGGGCTAATGACTCCAGAATAAAAGTCCTGATCGCTGCCGCGGCGTCTGAGCTAAACCTGTCCGGATCACACGACGCAGAAACACAATGCTGAACTCCACGCATTCCTGACCCGCTGTAAACTAAAAAAAAAAGACAGGTTAAAAGTTTACAAGCGGCCAAGCGGAAGACTGCCAGGGTCTCCCAGGGTCAAAGGTCATGCCGTTTCCCAGAGGCCTCAGGTGGGAGGGGTTAAAAGGCCACTTTGGTAAACTTCAAAAACACAACCTTCACCGCTGAGTCTGAGCCAGCGCTCTGTTTTGGAGAGGACGGTTGGGGAGGTGGTGGGGGGGTGGGCTTCTTTCACCAAGTTTATGACTCACCGAAAGCTTCGGCGGAGAAGAAAACAAGGTCTTCAGAAAAGGAGAACAGATGGTGAGCTGGGGTCAGCCAGAAGTGACCCTGCCACAGCTTTACAACCGAACTACACTCTGAAAAATTAATAAGGAAAAGCCTAAATGAGCTCTCAGGAATCTCACCGCGGATAACCAGAGCATGCCGTATACCGATATTTCATTTATGATATACTATGGCATATTAACGGTGGACACAGCAGTGCTAGTAAGTAGAAGAGGAGATATTTTATTAACTCATTAGTAACTAGAATTTCCTAGTTAGAACCACAAAACCACCTGGAACATCCAGGGCTAGAACCACCTTGGCTACTTGAGTAAATTATGGCCAATGAAACCTTAGTAACCACTGGGATACCATAACAATGGACTGGCACCACTTTAGTAACCACCTGGAAAAACCTAGTAATGTCCTTCATTTAAAAAGTGCTCTATAATGTTCCTATGGCCCACACGGTCATACTGACAGACTGTAATACGCTACAGGAAGCGTAGGGGGCGATATGACCCACACGCTCGTACTGACAGACTGTAATACACTACAGGAAGTGTAGGGGGCGATACGACCCACACGGTCATTCTGACAGACTACAGGAAGTGTAGGGGAAGCGTAGGAGGTTCTTGGCCGACCCACACGGTCATTCTGACAGACTGTAATACGCTACAGGAAGTGTAGGGGGCGGTCATTCTGACAGCTGTAATACGACCCGACCCACGGTCATTCTGACAGACTGTAATACGCTACAGGAAGTGTAGGGGGCGATATGACCCACACGCTCATTCTGACAGACTGTAATACGCTACAGGAAGCGTAGGGGGCGCGATCATTCTGACGGACTGTAATACACTACAGGAAGCGTAGGGGGCGATACGACCCACACGCTCATTCTGACAGACTGTAATACACTACAGGAAGTGTAGGGGGCGATACGACCCACACGGTCATTCTGACGGACTGTAACACGCTACAGGAAGTGAAGCGTTTCAGCACTGCTCTCTCTCTCTCAGATGGACGGATGAGTTTCTGCGCAACAGGTGTTCTCCCTCTTCCTCCCACACGACCCCCCACCTCTGACCTCTGGAACCATGGTAACCACCAGGACCAATGTCAAGTCGGGGAAAGAGGAGATCTGCTGGAGAAACACGGC